>JAFLJL010011890.1:0-12457 GCA_018398815.1 Conus ventricosus
TTTTGCTGTTTTGGGTGTTATTGACATTTTTGATAAAATGCATAATTTATGAATGAATTCCGTTTTGAAAATTTGTGATCGGCGTTTAAACAACACTTTATTGAAGAATTAGGCTTATGTACTTTGGGAAGCATGTAGTCTTTATATATCTTTTCAAAATTTTCAAAAGAAGCTTTTTGTAATGAAGAGTAACCCTTGTGTAAACTTAAAAGAATGGGAATATCCTTGGATTTAAAAGATTTTTTTGCACCTGCCCGAGCTGTACGATCAGCCCATTCATTTCCAGATATTGAACAATGAGATTGGATCCAACAAAAATCAACTGCGATACCCCTTGATATAAGAACATGAATAAGTACTTTGATTTCGTGATGACTTCAGCCCGGTTTTCGGATTTGTTGGTTTTTTCAGGGCTGTTGATTAGTTGTACAACACATATTTTGTACTTTTGACCTTATTTTGAATCAGCTCTATCAAAATCAGAAAAGATGAATCTAAATGCATTTCCAAGAACCTGTATTTATTTGAAGATTGTTCAGAACATAATGATAAGTCCAGTCGCTTGTTTTCATGATTTCTGCGTATTTTAGACTGTTTGTTTTTGACTTGCAGTTTGATTTGTTAATGTTGATTTTTGCTAAGGATTGTTCTTATGTAGTATTTCCACTAATATTTAACACACACACACACACAGGCGCATACACATGCACGCGCACACACACACACGCACGCGCACACACACACACATGCACGCACACACACACACACACACACACACACCCACACACACACACACACACACACACACACACACACACACACACACACAAACACATCACAGTCAGACTGAGAATGAAAAGAAATTTGATAACAAGCGTGTTTTATATTCCATTTTTATCCATAAGATAGTAGATTTTCAATATATTTTAACCATAACAACACACAAATTTTGGCATATCATATTTGGCACATCCTCATAGAAAATGTGAAACAGAACAAATTTTGAGGTATGTTTTCTAAGCTTATTAATTCTCCTGGTATAGTTGAGCCAAATTACAGCAGAGTTCCTCATTTCGTCTCTAGTTGTGCATGTTCGTGTGTTGTGCTGTGTGTGTGTGTTGTGATCTGTGTGTGGGTGTGTCGTTGTGTGTGTGTGTGTGTATGTGTTTGTGTGGGTGTGTGTGTGTGTGTTATTATGTGCGTTGTTCTATGTCCCTATATATAGATTTGTATGTCTGTTCTGTTTGCTGCCTGTCTGTCCTGTTCCCTCCCTCCCCCCTCTCTCTCTCTCTCTCTCTCTCTCTATCTCTTCTCACTCTCCATCTCTCTCTCTCTCTCTCTCTTTCTCTCTCTCTCCTTCATTCTTGAAGCAAGACACTAAAACGACAGGAGAATGAGACTAAAAACAAGCACTTAAATCTTTTCAAGCATCAACCTAAATACATATTTGTAGGAAGAGATTGGGGGAATTGAATCGACAGCTCTCCACTCATGTTTCCCCTCAAAACTACAATATTTGGCAGGCTAGCAAAACGTTGTGAAAGTTGCATCAGGGTTTAGTCACAAATATAAATCAGTAGCGTCTATCTAAAAGTATGAAGCTGCATTTGGAAATTGTAGTGACCCTGTGGTGGCTAGAGGCCAGAACAGAATTCACAATTATAAAAATGAAAAACAAACACATTCCTCCACCGAGTTATGACGGATGGGGTAAAAAATAATCAGAGATGTGATGCTCTAAGGACGTCAATGCCGCCATTCATTTCATGGCAGAACAAGAAGAGACCAGAAATCACAACAGCTACCAAGTTCTTGTTCCCATGCTTTCTCACATAAACCTCTTCTAGTCGTGACGTTGGTTTGATGATTAAAATAACTCACATCCAGGCAAGTTAACTCGCTCGAAAATTTTGAAAATGTTGAGACCATCATCAAACATCATTCTGTGACAATATGAAATGAAAGTGTGTGAGAACACCAACCATGACATGTTGTAACGAACACTTGACAAAACCCCATCCGATCAGTGTCCCACTTCAAACCCCCAACTGAAGAAATGAGATTTGAAATCTATGCCCACTCTCCCCCTCTCAAACCCCCCCCCCCCCACCCTCCCTTTTCTCTCTCTTAGATGGCATGAGCCACCGGATTAACACGTCTCTTACAAGAGAAAGTTTACGTCACAGGAAACATGTGACACGTTTCGTTATTCTTGGTCCACTCCGTCCCCTTTTAAACCCTACCTCACTCACACTGGGCACATGAAGTGCAGGAAAGTTTACATTGCATTGTTGTAACGATTGCCAGTCTCACCCCCTCCTACTTCCAGTGCTATCTTTACCACCCCCCACTCTTCTCCTATCCTGTGACACAAAGGCACATTGCCCGCTTGCCCCCCCCCCCCCCCCTCCCCCCCCCCCCCCCCCCCCCCCCCCCCCCCTCGCCCCACCTTTTTATATCTCGTCCGCGTGCTGCGGATTCCTGGTAAATGATGTCAAGTGTTTACCGCGATGTCTCAAATTAACATTCGATCTCTTACATGTGATTAATTGTACGTGGCCATTGATTTGGCGCTAACTCCAAACGGTTTCTGATGGTTGGAATAGTCCTAACCCTCTCATTCAGAGTTTGACTGGACACTTGTCAGCAAGATCAGAAACCTGATTCGGCAGTTTAGAATACATATAGCAGGGACACATAGTGTCACAACTTCACTGCCCCTTAAGACTGCCTGTAGAAACAGATCAGTGATAGACGAAGGGACGACCAGAGAGAAGCTTGATAAACTACTGCTTGATCGTCTAAATCACTCAAATTCATCTCAGGAAGAGTGAGTTGAGCTATGTTTTGCTATTTGAATCTCGGATTGATTTTATGTATGCCCTGTGGCCATACATAAAATTCAAGTGGAGGATTGATAGTTATAGTCGAAACTCTACAACGAGTAAACAATGCTGGCAGAGCTCTAACTCTTCTGAAAAGATGAGAGGGTAAGTGTGACCTCAATAAAACAGCCACTCAGGACTATCGAAAGACCAAGTTCTTTCTACCCATCTGTGATGAAATGGGACAGAAGACAATTGGAATGGCGAGTGGGGCGTTCCTGACAGTCATACCTCTCTGTGATGAAAACGGACAGAAGACAGTCCACACCAAGCAGTGTGGTGTCCTGACAGTCATACTCCCTGTGATGACACGGACAGAAGACGTCCACACAGCAGTGTCTGACACTCTACCTCCTGAGTGAACCGGACAGAGACAGTCCACACCAGCAGTGTCTGACACTCCTACCTCCTGTGATGAAACAGACAGAAGACCAGTCCACACCAGCAGTGTGGTGAACTCTACTCCTGTGATGAAACAGGCCAGAAATGTCCAGACCAGCCAGTGTCCTGACACTCCTACCTCCCTGTGATTAAACAGAAGAAGACAGTCCACACCAGCCAGTGTGGTGTTCTGACGTTATCTGAGATGTAACAGACAGCAGACAAGTCCCACACCAGCAGTGTGGTGTGACACTCCTACCTCCTGTGACCTCTCTCTTAAACAGACGAAGACGTCACACCAGCTGGTCGTCAGTTTTTAGGACACAGTTTTTTGCAGCAAGGACTATCTGTGATAACTTCGGGGACGGAATTTGGTTCGTGGTCGCCATTTGGAATACTATGAATGCACTTGAAATTTCCTTCTTAGTGCAGATTTTCATTCGTCAGCATTGTTTTTCTTTTAGATCCTTGTGGTTAGAAATGTACTTTCCTTTTCTACGAGATCGGTACACACCATTGCAGAAGGTTTTCTAAAGTTCAACTCATTTTTTTTGTGGGAGAGTATGTTTAAGGTGTTCTCTCTCATGTACTTTTTAAAAATCTTTGTGTGTGTGTGTGTGTGTGTGTGTGTGTGTGTGTGTGGTGTTGGTGTGTGTGGTGTGTGTGTGTGGTGTGTTTCTTTCTCAATTTTTTTCATTCTTGTTCTATTGATATTTCTTGGTTTTCTCTTTTGGTTCTCTTGTTTCTTTATCAACATTTTCTCTAATCGTATATCACTTGTAACAATGGCTTTTGGCGACAAAGAGATAAGATAAAACTTAGCATCGCCGGATAGTATCTTTAACAATCTGTCTGATTGGGTTCATCGTGATGTTACATTTATCTTGCCATTTCCAGCAACTGGAGTACTCATGTTCCATCGAAGAGTAGGGGGGGGGGGGGGTGTGGGGGACAGGCTGAAGCATGGTTTCCTTATCCTTAGAAAATGATGACAAATTCAGTTGGTATTAAAAGATGTGTGACATCTGGATTCTAATTCCTGTATTTTCTCTGTCAAAGTCTGGACGTTTTATATTTCCGGACCAGTCTTTACAACACACACCACACACACACACACACACACCACACAACACACACACAACCACCACACACAACACACACACACACACCACACACACACACACCCAACACACACACACACACACACACCGCCGCCGGCACGAGCAACGCACGACGCATACACACATGCACTAACACTAACGTGGTACAAAACTTCTCTGACTCTGTCGTGTTGTCTGTCTGTTGTCTGTCAGTCTGTCTGTCTGTAGTCTCTCTCTTGTCCCTCTCTGTTATCTCCTCTTCTCTTTCTCTCTCTCTCTCTCTATCTTCCTCTCTCTTCTCTCTTTAAAAACACTAACACCGTAACACCAACACCATCCAGCCAGCCAGCAGCCAGCCAGCCAGCAGGGACGGACAAGACAGACAGCAAAGACCAGAGAGGAGAGAGAGGTGAGAGAGATGGGACGAGAGAGACGAGAGAGAGAGAGAGAAGACGAGAGAGAGAGAGAGAGGAGAGAGAGAGAAAGAGGTGAGGGAGGGTTGGAGGGATGGCGATGGCACCGTGTGAAAATGATGGTGAAAAGAGCGTGGGCACAAGTCCATGAGTGAAGCGACAGGTTGGCAGGGACAACAAAGCAGTCAGTGAAGTGAATAGGACCACAAGAGAGAGTGGAGGAGATGTGTACGAGGGATGAAGAGACGAAGAGAATGGAAGAAGAAGAAGAAGAAGAAGAAGATAGAAGAAGAAGAAGAAGAAGACGAAGAAGAGTGCAGTAGACACAATGTTCCATTAGTGATGTCTGTTAACGTGAGAGAACGCTGGACAGGGCAAAACACCCACGCACACAGCACACACACACACCCCACCAACCCCACCCCACACCACAACACACACCACAAACAAAACACACACACACACACACACCACACACACACACCACACACACACAACACACCACACCACCAATCACACACACACACACAACACACTCACACACCAACACACACAAACACACAAACACACACACCACACACAACACCACACACACCACACACACACACACACACACCTCTCTTTTCCCCCATGACAGTCTCCCAGTCTGACAGTGAGTCAGGACTGGAATGGACCATGTGATGATACCACAATGGAGGAGACACTTTGTACAGTCTTCAAACCAGACAAGAGCAACCCAGGCCATTCATGGCTGAGCTTGGAATGCCATATTGTTGCACACAAATAGGGTGAAAGCTACTGAACTTGGCAGAGAAAAATTAAT
The DNA here is from genome assembly GCA_018398815.1 of Conus ventricosus. Lineage (NCBI taxonomy): Eukaryota > Metazoa > Mollusca > Gastropoda > Neogastropoda > Conidae > Conus > Conus ventricosus. The sequence continues at coordinate 5,603 of JAFLJL010011890.1, forward strand.
CATGACGAAAAGCGGCCCTTGGATACCATTGCCTTCTAGCCCACAGAAAAGTACTCATGAGAAAGGGCCCTTGGATACATGCTTTCCTAGCCACAGAAAAGTAATCATGAAGACAGCGGCTTGGATACATGCCTTCTAGCCACAGAAAAGTAATATGTAGAACGCGGCCTTGGATCCATGCCTTCTAGCCACAGAAAGTAATCAATGCAGAAAGCGGCCTTGGATACCATGCCTTCTAGCACGAAAAGTACTCACGAAGTGGGAAAGCGGCCTTGGATAACATGCTTCTAGCACAGAAAAGTAATCATTGAGAAAGAGGCCCTTGGATACCATTCCTTCTAGCCACAGAAAAAGTAATCATGAAGGAAAGCGGCTTGTATACCATGCCTTCCTGCACGAAAAAGTCCTATGAAGACGTGGCCTTGGATACATGCTTCCTAGCCCAGAAAAGTAAATCATGAAGAAGCGGCCTTGGATACCATGCCATCTAGCTACAGAAAAGTAATCATGCAGAAAGCGGCCCTTGGATACCATGGCCTCCTAGCACAGTAAAGTAATATGAAAAAAGCGCCCTTGGATACAGCCTTCCTAGCACTGGAAACGTAATCATGAAGGATAAGCGGCCTTGGTTACATGCTTCCTAGCCACAGAAAAGTAATCATGAAGAAAGCGGCCTTGGATACCATGCCTTCCTAGCCACAGAAAATTAATCATGAAGAAAGCGGGCCCTTGGCTACCATGCCTCCTAACCACAGAAAGTAATCTGAAGAAAAGCGGACTTGGATACCATGCCTTCCTTACCACTGAAAACAAGCAGCAGCACAGTGGAAGTGGAAATTCATGAAAGGAGGGAAAAAACCTTTACTGAATATATATCCATGTTGATTGTTTAAGCCCGATGTAAGCGAAACAATGGGAACGGCAGATTTCGCTTGCCAGGTGGGATGGGACTTGTTCCAGAAGCGCCTTTTCCTAGATATAGTTCAGGCTCACAAGCAAGCTGCCAACCACCCAACACAGGCGCGTCATGATCCATGAGGTGATCTGATTAACTTTCTCCCTCCCTCCCCGCTTCTCAAGTAGCTGCAAATTCCACCTTTTTAATTCTGGCACCAAGACGTTTTAGTGAAGCTTCCCTCCGATCAAACCACCTTATTACTACTGGCACAAGGACCGTTTAGTGAAGCTTCCCTCCAATCTACTAGCCCCTCTCCTCCTCCCCTCTTTCTTCAAGTTTCACAAGGCAGCTGACAGGACAAACTTCCAGTCATGCTGGTGTGAGAGGAGGGATCAGATGATTTGTGGATGCGCCAGTTGCTGATCAAGCTGGATGCATGCATGCGGTTGTGCGGTGGACAGAATGGAAGGCAATGTGGGAGACTGTTCTTGCTTGCTATGCGGGCTTTCCGAGCCTGTCTTCTTTTGTATTGCTGAGCAGCTTTCCCCTTTTTTCACTGTTGGGCACCTTTGTGGATAGCGTAGCGCATCTGGCTCGATCACAGCAGTTTGTTCCCATGTGTCAGCGGTATAATATTAACGGCTTTCAGGATGTTTTGATTGAGGGTTTTGAAGCGTTTCTTCTGACTTCCATGGGAACACTTTCCTAGCTGCAGTCACGATGAAGGTCTCTTGAGTAGTAACCGGTTGGTGTGACATGTGGCTACATGACTGCCATCACGTGATGCATTATGAATTCAAAGTCTCCATGCCCCTTAAACTGATTAGCAGCAGCTAGCTTTTTGTGGATATCTGAAGGGAGGAACACAATTTGAATAGTTCGCTCTGCCACAACCTAAATAACATTTCTGGATTAGTATCAAAGGCTGCCAAGTTCAGCTTGCCACACCTAAATTAAACCTGTATGGGATTGTATCAAGGCTTGCATAGTTCAGCTCTTGCCACACCCTAAATAACTGTCTGCATTGTATCCAAAGGCTGCCATAGTTCGCTCTGCCCACCCTAAATAACCCTGTCTGCATTTGTATCAAAGGCTGCCATATCTGCATGGAGGGGGAAGACACAAGATACACAATTCCCTGCCCTTCATGCTCACCAACGTGCAGGCAGGGTAACAGTTCAACCTAAACTTGTGACAGGATGCAGTTCTCAGAGCTTGTCCTGCAAGGCACGAATGATGCATGATGGTGGATTGGCCACTCACTGCTAACGGATCTGCAACGGTTTTTGTCCCGTTCTTCCAACAACCCCCACCTCCCCCAACACTTCCCTCAACCTCTCTCTCTCTCCATCTTTCGCCAACCATCTTACCTCCTTTCGTCCCTACATGCCTGTGTGGCTGAACATCAAGCAGGACTATGAAGGTCCCCAGGGAGTCTCTCACTGGATGGGAGAAAGCACTCGAGTGGACTGCGCGAGCTGGACCGGAAGAAACCAGTTTAGGGGTGTTTGGAGATGGGTCTGTGTGTCATTGGCCATTTTTGTTTTTTGTTATTGTTTAACGGGATGCCAGATCCCTCTTCGCACCACTCTCTCTCTCTCTCACTTCTCTCTCTCTCTCTCTCTCTCCTCTCTCTCTCTCCTTCTCTCTCCTCTCTCTTCTCTCTTCTCTCGCTCTCTCTCTCTCTCTCTCTCTCTCTCACTGGCTCTGTCAGCAGGTTACATTGGACACTTCAACATTTCGTACGGGGACCCACGAAGCACAACACACCCCATATAAGAAACCACAGAAGCACAACATATCATATGAAGAAAAAACAGAAGCACAACACATCAATTCCCACAGAAGCACAAACACCCATATAAAGAAACAAACAGATAAAAACAAAACAGGATCACAAAACAACCAGTACTAAGTCAACGAGATTCATTTTTCACTGTTTGGAAGGTTATTTGTCTGCTGAAGAATACCTGATAGGGTGATGTATTTGTTTTTTACTTGGTCGTTAGGCGTTTAGCAGTTTTCTGATTTGCTCTTGTATTAATTTCTTAACTTAACAAAACAAACGTTTTTGTTTCTTGTGAACTGCTTGACACAAAGGAAACAGCAGGATTGATGCTTTTAATAAACACATACGTGGGAGTTTAAACGCGTCACATAAAACAGGCAATTTTTGTGGCAGAAATGTCATGAAAAATTGGTGTGCTGAACTGTTGGGGGATTTATGAGTTTTGTCTGAGATGGATACTAATTGTCAGTTTGTTTCTTTAGTGAACACATTCTGTCAAGATTTGCGTTGTCTTTAAGGTTGCAGAAAGCTTTCAGTAAGTCATTCTCCACGTGTGGGTGTTTGTGTTGTGTGTGTGTGTGTGTGTGTGTGTGTGCTTGCGTGTGTGTGTGTGAGTGTGTGTGTGTGTGTGTGTGTGTGTGTGTGTGTGTGTTTTGTGTGTGTGTTTGTGTGTGTGTGTGTGTGGTGGTGTGTGTGTGTGAGTGTTGTGTGTGTGTGTTTGTGTTGTGTGGACGTGTGTGTGTGTGTGTGTGTGTGTGTGTGTGTGATGTGTGTGTGTGTGTGTGTGTGTGTTGTGTGTGTGTGTGTGTGTGTGTGTGTGGTGTGTGGTGTGCGTTCTTGGTGCAAACGTACTCCCCAGCGTCTGATCTTGTGCAACTCATGCTCCATCCAGCTTGTGTGTGTGTGTGTGTCGTGTGTGTGTGTGTGGTGTGTGTGTGTGTGTGTGTGTGTGTGTGTGTTGTGTGTGTGTGTGTGTGTGGAGTGTGTGTGTGTGTGTGTGTGTTTGATTCTTGTTGTTGTGTTGTGTGTGTGTGTGTGTGTGTGTGTGTGTGTGTGTGTGTGTGTGTGGGGAATGTGGGTGTGTGTGTGTGTGTGTGTGTGTGTGGTGTGTGTGTGTGTGGGTGTGTGTGTGTGTGTATGTGTGTGTTGTGTCGTTCTTGCGTGCAAAAGCTTACTTCTTTGTATATAAAGGCATGTCACACACACACACACACACCCACACACACACACCACACACACACACACACACACACACACCTATGTGTAAACTGTACGTACCTGTAGGTACATACATCTGAGGGATGTTAACCTTGAACGCTTTTTTATAGCCTAAATTACTTAAAACTCTAATGCAAATGTATCTGAAATTACCCTGCTTGTAGGTCCAAGACGTCTTAGGTTCTAAGGCTTACCGTTTGCTGCTCCATAAACACTATGCCTATTCACCCAGTACTTGTTGATAATATGCTTGGTGTAGAACTTGTGACGGTTTTTAGACTTTGGAACATGACCTGATTCAAATAGAGACTTGGTGCTGCATTTAAATGTACGCTTTGAAATGCTGCGAACATCAAACCTGCGGCTTTTGAAGATCTCTATTAACATGAACAAAGTAACCTACATAACGAAACTATTGCATCAGAAGTTCTATCTTTCCTGTACATATCTTCAAACCACGCGATGGGTGAGCCCCAGTACGGTTTTTCCCTCAAGGTTGTACAGATTTTGTTGCTGGGATACAATGAGATGGTGTACCGTCCATCCGCTGATCTTGAGGGAGGCTTCAGAAGCCTCCCCTGGGTATTTGAAGAGAGGTGATAGGGTCATTTACAACAACAGACACCACAAGGCCAGCCGCCCTCCTGTGTTTGTGCCAGGCGATAATGGCAGTGTCTGACGGCCGGGCAGTGCTGCCCTTCTTTCATCTGCCACCCGTGGTCCTTTCCCACCCCCTTTCCATACTTTGCCTCATTATACTTGACACAGGGAGTGTTAGCACGGTATTGTCGTCGGGGACACTTTATTACTTTGATGCTTGCTGCCTTGCACTCAGGAGTGTCTAGCACGGTATTGTCGTCTAGGGACACTTTATTACTTGGATGCTTGTGCTTTGTACGTTAAGGGGGCTGCCATACAAAGAAATATGAAATAGTGATGCTCATCATCTTGTCACAAAATGTCACGATGAGACTGGATTCCAAAACCATAGTGGCAGCGGACTGTAGAGGATCACAATGTATGACAAAGGGCATGGTAGAAGGAACAATCTCTTTCTATCTTTTCACCGCCTTTAACCTTCCCGGAACTCATATCAGGTCCCCATGTATGAGGGGGGAGAGAGGGGGGACTTGTGAGCTTACAGTCGCCATGGCACAAGTGTTGCCAAATTCGGTTGTCCCCGATTTCAGCGTTTTTTGTTAAATGTCTCGTGATAGCGTATCTTTACTATGATATTCGGTCCACGAATTGTAGGAATGTTACGGAATGAAGGTATGAATAAAGTTTCTCTCTCTCTCTCTCTCTCTCTCTTACTTTCTTCTCTCTCTCTCTTCTCACTCTCTCTCTCTCTCTTGAGAATGAAATATCTTCGTTCAAGTCACGTTTATTTCGCACGAAAACCCCCTTTTCCATACACATCACGTCCAACACATGTCAAATTTTAGCCAAAATTACACCTGTTTTCACAAAAAAATTAATTGGCCAAACCCTCTAAAATTGACGCAATCGTTATTTTAAACGGGGGCTTACGTGCTAGATAAGATTTGGTGATCGTGAACAAAGAAATTTTACATTTCTTCAAGGACATAAAAATTAAAGGGTTTTACAGTACGTTCTTCTACTTCCAAGCACCATTAAAAATCTGAACAACACGACTGGCTTTCCATCTTGGTTAGTTATTTTACAGTCTAATGAATTTATCGGTCCAGTAATTAGTTCTTTAAATTCACTGTTTTTTTCCAATGGAGATTAATTGAGATCGCAAATCCTGCCCTAGTTGATGGCAAAACCTTTAGAAAATGTAGATGGATAGCCATCAAACAAATTTAGTATTGTTCTTACTGTTGTAAATGGACATACAACATTGGGTTACAAGAAAATCAGAAGGGTTTACTACCTTCAAATTGCCAGACATCTTCTCTTGTACTAAATCTATAAGTTCTATCGTACCGTGGAAGCCTTTAGATTCTGGCAAGCCCCTGCCAAAGAATACTCTCTTCTTTCTTTTAGTGGAAAATTTACAGTAATTTCTGAGGTTTGCTTCGTTAATTTTTAACATTATACCCTATTCGGCCAAGTACTTTTTTAAAGACAAAAGTTGTAGTAACCATCAGGTATATTTGCGCATGCGTTATTTGATGCCCGCCTCGGTACTAATATTGATCGATATTTTAGCTCCTTCAGATATGTTTACACCAATTAACTTTATAGCCAATTTCTTTAACGGGTCAATTTCTTACTACCTTCCGCTGCCAATTGACAAATGGGGATAGTAAAGAAACACACGTTCGTTTTGCTTGGTAATATAGTTGTTACATCTTTTTTATAAAACTATTTAAAAAAATTAATTAAAAATTGGGAAGCCTTTTAATATAATGAAAGATGCTACTTACAATGTAGGAAGAGTTTTATACCAAAGCTTTTGGACTTCAGCATTTAACCATGCAGTAGATGAATTTCATATAGCTTCAAGCAGACTTGTTAAACCCACTAACTAAATTATTTAAATCCGCAAATAAAGAGTGACAGAGTGCCATCCAGCATGGTTTTTTCAGAATCAGTTAATTTTTGCCATTTACTTGCGCACCCACTGCTGTGGCTCCGTTTCATATGCAACCATTTAAACACCCATCTTTTAGTTAAGGTCACGTATATAACTTTCATGTTATTACAGTACAGATGAATACTAACTGAACTACAAGTGACCTCCCTAACGACAACGCGTTAATCATTAACAGCAATGAACCAATAATGGCCATATGGAAAGAATCTGCAACCGAATTTACATTAAACCCTTTAACTGATTTAGACAAAAGTTAGACCCAAGCATGGGTTTCGGGGCACATTGTATTTTGTGGGAGTCGACATAGAGCATATAATTATGATTACTGGCCTGGCAACCTTTTTCAACCAAACGCACATGTTTCGATTAGGGTCAATTGACAAAACA
>JAFLJL010011907.1:11124-25128 GCA_018398815.1 Conus ventricosus
ATATATATATATATATATATCTATATATATATATATATATATATAATATATATATATATATATATATATTATATATATATATATATATATATATATATATATATAAATTATATATATATTATGTATAAACTCTGTGAAGGCGAGAGTGAGATGTGGATCATCCCTAACAGACTACATAAACTGCACATTTGGAGTCAAACAAGGGGATGTCTGTAGCCCCGTTCTTTTTTCTCTATTTATTAATGAATTAACTTTAGAAGTAATACATAACGGTAGGCATGGAGCTCACTTTTTAAATGATGCTTTGGAGATATTTATTCTCCTGATAGCTGATGACGTTGTATTGATATCAGAAACAATAGTTGGTCTGCAAAATCAGTTAAATAGTTTAGAAAGAGCTACTGAATCTCTCCAGTTGAAGGTAAACATGGCAAAAAGTAATATTATAGTGTTTAGGAAAGGTGGATATCTTGCTGCACGGGAAAAATGGATGTATAATGGAATTGCTATGCCAGTGGTGAACGCTTATAAGTACTTGGGTATACATTTCTCAACCCATTTAAGTTTCAGATTTGCTTGCAATGATCTTATAAGCAGAGCTAAACAATGTTTACTTTGTATCCTAAAGAAACTGCGTATGCTCGATAATGAGTCTCTGACATTGTTTTTATTGCTATTCGATTCTCAGATTCAACCGATGGTACAGTATGGAGCTGAGTTATGGGGCCTCGAAGTTGCCTCTATACAAAATTGAAAAGATTCATTTGTATGCATTAAAAAATTTTCTCGGTGTTTCACTACAAACACCAAATGACCTGGTCTATGGGGAGACTAACAGATATCCAATTCATTTACTTTCGGTGGTTAGATGCATTCGTTACTGGCTAAAGATAACTCGAATGCCCCCAGAAAGATTACCTCACAAAGCGTACAAAATGTTAGTACAGCTAGACGCTAGGGGTAAGAGTAATTGGGCTACTAAAGTTAGGTTTAAACTGTACGAATTTGGTTTTGGTGTTGTGTGGGAGAATCAGGGTGTAGATGACATACATAGTTTTATTCGCGTGTTCCGGTAAAGGTTAATCGATTGTAACTGGCAAAGACGGAATTCCCATGTTGAAGACAGTCATCGGTTTGATATTTACAGATTGTTAAATCCTTCACATTGTATTCCAAGGTACTTATGCAGATTAACAGACATATTAAATATATTGTCACAAAATTCAGGTTTGGTGTATCGGATATCTGTGTACATTCTAACCGTTACAGGCCTTTGAATGATCGTAATTTTACATGTCCACTCTGTTACGAAGATGATGAAAATGAAATTCATTTTGTTCTCACTTGTTCTAAACTACAAGCTGTTCGACAGCAATTAATCCCACCTAAGTACTTAAGAGAACCTTGTTTCTTCAAACTGATTATGGTAATGGCATCACTGAATGAAAACACAATTAAAAAGTTCGCTTTGTATTTGTATAAGGCATTTAGAATGCGAGATGATCTGTTAAGACCGTAAATTATGTGCTAAGTTAGTTAAATGAGTTGACCTGCGCGGTGTGATATGTATTTACCCCCTTCGAAGGGGCTATGGCCTTTACGAATAAAAAACGTCTACGTCTCTCTCTCTCTCTCTCTCTCTCTCTCTCTCGGGGGTGTGACGAGTAATGGCGTCCGATTAGCAGCTTCCGCTGAATGGTACGGGGAGTTTTGCTCTGTGTGGAGTTGTGCTGGACTATTTCAAACAGGAATCCTTTGCAGTGGTACAGTAAGTGATCTGTGACAGTGGTCGTAAGGGACAATGGTGGACTTGGTAACGTGGAGGGCTGCTATCGGCAATTTTGTGGGTAGGCTGAACGTCAGGTCAAAGGGCACACGAAAAAAGGTTGATTTTTTTAAACAGGTCAGCTCTGACACGAACACAGAGGTAACGTCGACTGATGTTCTCGTCACATTTGCAGTGAGCTGGGTGATCATAGGTTTGGTTAACAGTTTCTGCAGAAATGTGGTCGGAGTGACATCAGGGAATATCTTTTTTTCAGAAGAAAACATAAATATGAAAGGAACTGGGTCATGTGCTGAAATTCCGATGTGTAGCTACACCTGTGTGTGTCAGGCCGACACGCACGTGCAAACACTCGCTCTCGTTTTTTGTGCCGTGAACGCCGTGTTCCTCGTTCCGCAGGCTCCTTCTGAGCGGAGATATTGAAACCAACCCTGGTCCCAACTCCGACGGACAAGAAAACAAGGAAATAACAGCGGCGACTGACATGCCGATAGATCAGGAAGATATGTTTAATAGGCTTATGCACGCCATACAGCACCAGTTCAGTCTACAGACATCGCTTATCGGGAATGATCTTAACGAAATTAAAGACGAATTAAACCAAGTAAAGCATCAGTGTGAGGAGATAAACAGACGATGTGACAGACTGGAAACTGAGCAGAGGCAGCTGACAGAGACGGTCACTGACATGACAACAGATATCCAACACCTGTTTGAAGTGTCAGATGTCAGGAAGGATGAGACACATAAACTGACAGAAACGATAAAGGAAATGAAAGAAGACGTTGAGAAACTAAAAATAGACACTGACAAACTAGAGAATTTCTCTCGCCGAGACAATTTGCGCTTTTTCGGGATTCCCCGAAAACAACCCCAACGAAACATTCGATGCATGTGCCAAGGCAGTTGTCGATGCTCTGAACAGTGTAGATCAGCATAGATACTGGACTGAAAGGACATTGAGCGAGCGCACCGGACAGGCTATGCACGCGAAGGCCAATCCAGACCGATGATCGTCAAGTTTAGAAGGTGGAGAGATAAAATGTCTTTAATCATGAACAGAGACACTCGACAACGGCTTTTCGACTCGGGAATTAGAATGGCAAATGACCTGACAAGAGCGCAGGCCCAGATCGTGTCAAAAGCCAGAAGTGAGGGAAAGAGAGCTTACTTTAGAAAAGGTCAGTTGGTTATTGGCCCCCAACTCCCAGACCCCCGGACATATGCTGAGGTGGTGAGAAGTGGAGATATAAAACTGTGCTGCCACAAGTCCACAACGTGACATGACACTTGGTCAGAACACCACATGTCTCCATCAGCAGGTGTGTCTGCCCCAAGCAATCAACAGCTCGTGTCCCGTCGTAAAGAGACATCGACCCACAACGAGCAGGGTGGTGAGAGTGGGTGTCCTTCCCCCTCCTCACTCTGCGGTAACCGGTCCAGCCAGGATCAGCGGCAGCGTGACGGGGACAGCGGCGGGGGACGACCCGTCCCTGACAGCAGGAGAGAGCGACACGGGTCAACAGCTACCAGCGGGGATTGCCAGCGTTCTGCCACAGATGACGTCACGGGTCACGGGAATCCCTTAAGTGTCGCGGGGAAGTCTACGGCGAGACGGGGTGGCGCAGACAGCAGTGACAGGAGTTCCTCTCGCCGTGACGTAGAGGGTCATCCCTCAGGCGGGACACGTGGTGCACGGAGAGGGTCGGCTGGCAGACAGACAGAGCTTCGTGCCCACTGGGCAAACCGTGGCAGTGGCACTGACAGAAACTTAAGAGACAGAAATAAATAGGACAGGCTTGACCATCCAAAGGAATGGACATTTCTTAATTACAACGTGGAAAATCTGTACAATAAATTAGCTGATGTTATGTTTATGAATTATGTTAATTTGTTTCATTTTGTTTGCTTAACTGAAACTTTTTTGGACTACTCTTATGATTATGATAATGTTTTTCCAGAGTATTTGAAATTCTTTGCCCCTGCACAAAAGTTGTCTAAACATGGAAGAAATTCAGGGGTGTTCTAGTATTGGTCAGGAATTGTTTAAAACAGTTTGTGAAAGAAATCCGTGTTGACTGTGTAAATACTGTCGTACTGAAGGTGGATAAAACTGTTTTTAACACAGATAAGGATGTAGTTTTAGTTGCATCTTATGTTGTAACCAGAAGGGGGCCCGCTGTACAATAGTACGGATTTAAAAGACGGTATTTTAATCTTAGAAGAAAGTATTCTACAATCTGTGCAGGAGGAGGATGTGTATATGATAGTGTGGGGAGATTTAAATGCAAGAACAGGATGTGAACAACCAGTTGCTGAGGACATGGATGATTTTGTTTCTGAGATGGGAGGAAGTAGCGAGGAAGACTGTGCTAACCTGCGTGTTCCAAGGATGTTACTATAAATAGTTTTGGGAAATCCCTATTGGACTTTTGCTTTATATTTGATCTTATTATTCTGAATGGATTTTGCAATGGAGATCGGGAAGGAGATTTTACTTTTGTGTCACACCAAGGATGTAGTGTGATTGATTATTTTCTTATTTCAGATTGTTTGGTTGATAAATGCACTATGTGTGTTGGTGACAGGTTATTTTTCCTGGCATTTGCCGCTCGAACTGAAATGGAGAAACACTCTGGGCAATAAGGAAATTATTCCACGTCAGAAAGGAGAAGAACGAATTGTGTGGTCGGAAGAGAATGTGGAATGCTATAAAAATGAACTTGATAGTGATTACTTTAAGGAATGTTTACAAAATGCCTTGGACATGCTGTCTTTTGATGTAAATGTCTGTGTTGATATGTTCTCACGTGCGATGTATGGAGCTGCTGCCTGTATGATTAGAATGGTTGGAAATCGAAGGAAAGAATGCAATGAATGGTTTGACAATGAGTGTGAAAAAAAGAAAAGAACAGTCAAAGGTCTTCTAAACAGTTTCCAAAGGTGTAAAAGGGAAGATAATAAAAAGTATTACAAAGAACGTTATGTAAATGAAAGAAGGGAATATGGGCAGATGAAGAGAAAAAAGAAACATGAATTTGAAGAATTAAAATTACAAAAACTAAAAAATTCGGTTAAAGATTCAAGTCTGTTTTGGTCAATAATTAGATCAGTGAGTAGAAGGCCATTTATATATAATAATATAAGCACTCAACAATGGTATGATCATTTTTCAGCAGTTTTTAGAGATACAGTTGACATTAATAATGAAAATGACACGCTTGTTGAAGATGCTGGAGGTTTTGAAGAGCCCTTATTTAATGATGCTATTAGTAGAAATGAAGTGATTGATAGTATAAAGCATCTAAAGTCAGGGAAAAGTGCGGGCCCAGATAGAATTTTAAGTGAAATGCTGAAACATGCAAATTACGTTGTCATTGATTTCCTTGTAATGTTATTTAATAGACTGCTTAATGATGGGAACTTCCCTGCTGCCTGGGCCAAATCTATTATTGTTCCTATTCATAAAAAGGGAGATCCAAATAACCCAGAATAACTACCGTGGAGTTGCTCTGACAAGTGTCGTAAGTAAAATCTACACCCATATTTTAAACAGAAGACTCCCCAAAGTGGGCAGAAAGGGAGGAAAAAATCATCGAAGAACAAGCTGGATTCCGATCTCACTATAGTACTATAGACCATATTTTTACGCTTTTTGCAATAGTTCAAAACAACTTATTGAAAAACAAAAAAGTGTACATTGCTTTTGTCGACTTTAGAAAGGCCTTCGACTCTGTTAATCGTAACATGTTATGGGCTTCCTTACGTAAAAGTGGAGTGGATGGCAAGTTGTACATGGCAAATTCGTGGTGTTTACGATTGTGTTTCAGCATGTGTGCGTGATAAGTGTACCTATTCAGATGTTTTTGGATGTCCACAAGGAGTGAAGCAAGGATGCTTATTAAGTCCTCTGATGTTTTCATTCTTTATTAATGAATTAGCAATTGAAATAACAAAGAAAGGAAAGCATGGCATCAAATGATCCCAGGAGCGGTTGAAATTTTTTTACTGTTATTCGCAGATGATGTGATATTAGTGTCTAATACTGTGGTGGGTCTTCAAAATCAGCTGAATAGATTAAAAGAAGAGGCAGATCGTCTGTCTCTAACTGTTAATCTTGAGAAATCAAATGTAATGGTATTCAGAAATGGTGGTCACCTTGCACGTCATGAAAAGTGGTTTTATGGCACAATAGAGGTAAAAATAACTAACTCATATAAATATTTAGGTATGCTGTTTACAACCAGGTTGAGTGTGAAACGCGCAGTAGATGAGAATTGTAGAAAAGGAAAAAAGGGAGTCATAGAAATTCTAAAAGCTTTAAGGAAACTAAATTCGATTGATTCTTGTATTTTTTGGAAGCTTTTTGAATCAAAAATCGAACCACTTCTTACGTATGGAGCTGAAATATGGGGTTCTCGTGACAGCAGTGATCTAGAGAAAGTACACACATTTGCAGTCAAGCGCTTCTTAAGTGTTCCACTGCATACGTCAAATACAGTAATGTATGGTGAAACTGGGAGATACCCTTTATATATCAGGACGTATGTTAAATGTATAAAATATTGGCTTAAGTTATTGAGGTTACCTGACTCAAGACTCTGTAAACAGGCATACCAAATGCTACTAAATGAACTTGATCGGGGGAAAGAAAATTGGGTATTTTTTTTCAAGAAGATTCTGACTACGAATGGATTTGGAATCGTGTGGATGTGCCAGGAGTTGGATATGAAAACGATTTTATTTTGGAATTTAAAGATAGGATGATTGCTTCTTATAAACAAACTGGCATTCCAAAATGGAAAACACAGAACGGTACAGTTGGTTTTTTAGTTTTAAAAGTATATTTGAAACAGAAAAATATGTATCGTTGATTACGTGCAGGTGGCACAGAATTTGCCTTGCCAGGCTTAGATCTAGAACTCTTGGTTTGAATGCCCATAAAAAATGGTTTCTTACTGAGCCATCTACACAGTCGCCTTGTCCATTGTGTGGTTCCTTTAAGGAAGATGAGAAGCATTTCCTATTCCTTGTAAAGAATACAGCAGTATCCGCGAAAAATGCATAATTTTTGAAAAACAATGTGCTAAAAATGAGGACATAGTTGGTGTGCTAAAACTGAACTATGACGATGATTCTGTGAAATCTCTTGCAAAGTATATTGCAGAAGCTTTGAACATCAGAAACAAACAAACTAACTCGAACTAATGTAATTAGTAAAGAACGCGAATTCTGAGGAAGATATACGTTGTATTCATGCTACTTCTTTAGAATGGCGTTGTTTTGGATGGTCTCGATGCATGTCTATTTTTCTTGAAGCCAAGCATTCAATTTCATGCATATCTGTTTTGGACTTGCTACCTTGCCTTATTTTGTTTTGTTCTTTGTTTGCACCCCCATGTCACAAAGGCTATATAGCCAATGACATTAAAATTGTTCAGTGTTCAGTGTTCAGTGTTCTCTCTCTCTCTCTCTCTCTCTCTCTCTCTCTCTCCCTCATTCTTCTCTCTCTCTCCTCTCTCTCTCTCTCTCCTTTTACTCCAAACTACTAAAACCTGATACAAGTACTGCCCACTACTTTGGCAGGATTCAGGATTCAGATTCAGATTCAGATCTTTATTCTATTAGGCCATGGCCCCTCAGAAGGGGGATACAATCATCGAGATAATAATTATTCTAATATCAGCGTGACAAGAAAAACAAACAGAAACAAGTCCACAACGATCACATTATTACAAGTTTTAAGCCTGCGATGCATCAATGATTTATACTGCTTTTGTTTTTTGGCAGGAAGGAGTTAGGAATGGGTGGACTGAATGTGTTGAGACCGCGGGGCCGGAATAGCTCAGTGGTAGAGCGCCGAACTCGTAATCTTGTGGTTGCGGTTCGAATCTCCGTCAGGCCGTTTCGGTACAGGGGGATTTTTCCCTCCGAGTTAACATTGGTTCTGACTCCATTTCCATACAGTCCTTCGAATGAGACTATAAACCGAGGTTCCGTGTATGAACGCAAAGCATAACATCTTGCACACACGTAAAATCCCATCACCAACTTTCGGAAGAGAAGGCCAGTTGGCCGTTGGTATGGATGACACGCTACACATAGCATGCACCTTCCCCGAAGTTGGAGTATGGCTGCCTTAATGGCAGGATAAAAACGGTCATGCACACAAAACTCCACTCCCTATACAGGGGGTGTCCGCAGAAGTATCAGCCTGCGTACGCAGAAGAAGAAGTTGAGACTGCAATATGCGAAGTTTAATGCTGTTCTAGAATACGCGAACACAGGGAACTTCCAAATTCTTTGACCCTCCCCAAATCTCGTTCAGCTTTGTTCGTTTGATTCATGTGATCCAGTGCGATTTCAGTCGTGCAAAAGAATTCACCTTGGAAAGGGACTACTTTCACAGTTCCTGTACATGGAAGTGCTCGGTTGCCGTTTATCTATTGTTTAGTCAATGTGTGTGTGCGTGTGTGTGTGTGTGTGTAAAAGAGAGAGAGAGAGAGAGAGAGAGAGAGAGAAAGAGAGAGAGAGAGAGAGAGAGAGAGAGAGAGGTGTGTGTGTGTGTGTGTGTGTGTGCCTGTGTGCGTGCGTGCGTGCGTGTGTGAAGCTATGCTTTTTTTCTTATTGGATAGTGTCGTACAACGAATCAATATTCTTACTGTGCATAGAATCGAGCTTATTCTTGATGTTTATTTGTGTGCTTCTTCGTTTCTAATCAAATTGTGTTTTAGACGCCCTCCCAGTGACGTTACTGCACAGACGCACATTCTGGCTTGCCACGACACAACCACACCCAGGCCCGTCTGGTTCCCAACTGGGAATTCGTGTATGTTGACAGACAAATTGTTTACGATCCAGTGATGCGTCGACTTACTTTACCTTGTATAGAGCAAGCCAGTCCGTCCTTTTTCTGTTTCAACATTTTATTTTCATTATATCCTCCTCATCTCAACGTGGCAACAGAATGAAACTTAGATAAGTCCTTCCATAGCTCAAAGAAATAAGATTGAGTATAACAGTCCGTAAATGAAGTGCTCGTTAATAAAAACAACCCATGTCATCAAGAGAATTGGTCCTGGGAAAATTCTGACCTAAAAGCCACTCTGATAGGCTGATCAAAAAAGTATGTTGGAAAACAAACAACAAACAAACAAACAAACAGAAAATGTATGACTGTATTCGGCAAGGCGCTGTCTCTCAGCAGGGCTGCTCGAATTTCAAACAGAGGAAAGCGGTTTGGGCGATGTAGGTTTCATTACAATACAATACATTTACAACACAACACAATACAATACATTTACAATACAATTCAACACAATACAATGCGACGCAATGCGACACGATACCATACAATACAAATACAATCCGATGCGATTCGGTTCACGACAAACACAATGCAATACGATTCGATACAATACAAATACAATACGATTCGATACAGTACAAATACAACGCGACACGTTTCGATACGATACAATGCAACAATACAAAACAATGAAGTGCAATGCAATGCATGCAACACAATGCAGTACAGTGCAATTTAATGGAAGATAATGGAATACGACATAACAATGCAGTATAGTGCAATTCAATGGAAGATAATGGAATACGACATAACAATGCAGTACAGTGCAATTCAATGGAAGATAATGGAATACGACATAACAATGCAGTACAGTGCAATTCAATGGAAGATAATGGAATACGACATAACAATGCAGTACAGTGCAATTCAATGGAAGATAATGGAATACGACATAACAATGCAGTACAGTGCAATTAATGGAAGATAATGGAATACGACATAACAATGCAGTACAGTGCAATTCAATGGAAGATAATGGAATACGACATAACAATGCAGTACAGTGCAATTCAATGGAAGATAATGGAATACGACATAACAATGCAGTACAGTGCAATTTAATGGAAGATAATGGAATACGACAAACAATGCAGTACAGTGCAATTCAATGGAAGATAATGGAATACGACATAACAATGCAGTACAGTGCAATTCAATGGAAGATAATGGAATACGACATAACAATGCAGTACAGTGCAATTCAATGGAAGATAATGGAATACGACATAACAATGCAGTACAGTGCAATTCAATGGAAGATAATGGAATACGACATAACAATGCAGTACAGTGCAATTCAATGGAAGATAATGGAATACGACATAACAATGCAGTACAGTGCAATTCAATGGAAGATAATGGAATACGACATAACAATGCAGTACAGTGCAATTCAATGGAAGATAATGGAATACGACATAACAATGCAGTACAGTGCAATTCAATGGAAGATAATGGAATACGACATAACAATGCAGTACAGTGCAATTCAATGGAAGATAATGGAATACGACATAACAATGCAGTATAGTGCAATTCAATGGAAGATAATGGAATACGACATAACAATGCAGTACAGTGCAATTCAATGGAAGATAATGGAATACGACATAACAATGCAGTACAGTGAATTCAAGGGAAGAAAATGGAACACGACGTAATAATGCAGTACAGTGTAATTCAATGGAAGATAAAGGAATACGATGTAAAACTGCATACAGTGTAATTCAATGGAAGATAATGGAATACGACATAACAAAGCACAACACAATAGAAGAAAAAGGTGCAGTACAGTACAGTAAAGAACACAATGCGAACTTTTCAAGCAAGCGACGCAGCGCAACGCAAATAACCAACATCTTTCCATCCCGTACATACACGCCATACAACACCCACCAACCACACCAGACCATCCCAAATACCTACCATACCATACCAATACAACCATACCAACCATACCATACCATACCACCCATCCCATGCATCCCTCCCAACCAAACCCAAACCCAAATACCAGGCCATGCCATACCATACCATACCATAACCATACCCATACCATACCATACCATGCCTTTGCCATGCCTTTCCATACCAAACCATACCATCCCATGCCATGCCTTTACCATACCATACCATATCATACCATACCATACCATACCATACCATACAATACCATGCCATGCCATACCATACCAACCATACCATACCATACCATGCCATACCAGCCATACCATGCCATGCCATGCCATACCAAACCACACCACCCCAAACACCACACCGCACCGTACCGTACCTAACCATACCATACCAAAAACCATACCAAAACCATACCATACCATACCATACCATACCTTACCATACCATACCACACCATGCAAAGCAGGTTCGGCTCTGACATTAATTGATTGAAAAAAAACATAGGCCACAAAGAAAGACACAAAAAGAAACCCCAAACTCTATAGCAAAATTCTTCTCATCAACATTATGGTTTTCGGTTCCACATTCCGGGAAAACCCTTCTTTCAAGCACCTCCACGTCTGTTTTTTCACAGTTTAGAGTATATTTAAATTTCCTACTGTTTAAATGGGGTTTTTGTAGCAAAATATTACTACCTATAAAAAACAGTTTTTTTTTTTTACCTTTTGTAAAGGTGCGTTAAGCGCGCCCCGCGAGTGTGTTTTGTGTGTGTTGTGTGTGTGTGTGTGTGTGTGTGTGTGTGTGGTGTGTGTGTGGTGTGTGTTTTTGTTTTGTGTGTGTGTGTGTGGTGCTTGCGCGGGGCACGAGTGTACATGTGGTGTGTTTTGTGTGTGTGTGGGTGTTGTGTGTGTGTGTGTGTGTGTGTGGGGTGTGTGTGTGTGTGTGTGTGTGCATAGCCGTGTGCAAGCCTCTCTCTCTCTCTCCCTTCTCTCTCTCTCTCTCCTTCTCCTCTCCCCTCTCTCTTCTCCCCCTCCCCTCCCCTGTTCTTTCTGTTTCTCTCTCTCGGCTCCTGTCTCTGTCTGTCTGTCTGTCGTCTGTTCGATCTCCCTCCCTTCTTCTCTCTCTTTTCCCCTTCTCTCTCTCTTTCATCTCTCTCTCCCTTCCCCCCCTCTCTCTCCTCTCTCTCTCTTCTCTCTCTCTCTCTCCCCCTTGTTGGGAATGGAAGAACTGTTGAAGAACAAAACCATTTGAAGTGTAAATGAGGCGTTCAAGTGGCTATTAAAGGGAGTCATTTTCCAGAACGGTGATGTTATCTCGCGTCTCCTCCATCTTATTGCACAGAGAGAGGAGAGAGAGAGAGAAGGGGAGAGAAGAGAAGAGAGAGAGAGAGAGAAGGAGAGAGAGAGAGAGAGAAGAGAGGGGAGAGCGAAACAAGAATCAAGTAAAACAAACGGTTTACGTAAGGAAGAAAGAAGAAAAGTGAAGAAAGTGTATAGAAAGATAATGCAAGAAAGACATGTACACATCATGCACATACGCACAGAGAGAGAGGGAGAAGGGAGAGAGAGAGAGGGGGAGAGAGAGGAGAGAGGAGAGAGAGAGCGAGAGAGAGAGGGGCAGAGAAAGAGAGAGGAGACAGAGACAGAGAGATATGTGTTTGTGTGTGGTGTGGTGTGTGTGTGTGTGTGTGTGTGTGTGTGTGTGTGTGTGTGTGTGTGTGATTCGGGTGCTGGAGAATGGGTAGGACAGGCAGTGAATGAGCTGAGAATTGGGAACTTGAGGTTGGGGGAGATGGGACCCCGCAAAATGGAAGGGGGAGTGGGAGGGAGGAGGGAGATGGATGGGTGGGTGGGTTAGTTTGCGGATGAAGTGGAGGAGAGGTGGAAACAGGGGGGGGGGGGGGGGGGGGGGGGGGGGGGGGAGGGGGGGGGGGGGGGGGGGGGGGGGGGGGGGGGGGGGGGGGGGGGGGAGGGAAGTTATAGTGTTTAACGCTGCCCCTCCATTTTATGAACCATTACCCCATCGTCACATCCTAAAACGCGGCAAATGAAACCGAGCGTCATTTCAGCTTTTTTTTTTTCTCGCGCTGTTTGGTGCCCCCCCAAATCAACTGCTTAAAGTGCTGAGCGCTGCTGGTGAATGTTCAAAATTACGATAGAGTCGACGTCATAATAGTAGCATCAACACCCATCGGCCGTTTACTATACACAGCGATGAAGAAAAATTGCACTTCCGCTGCTGCTTCTGCTGGTGCTATTGCTGCTGCTGCTGCTGCCACTACTATTACTGCTGCTGCTGCTACTACTACAACTTCTGCTACTGCTGCTACTACTACTACTATTGCTGCTGCTGCTACTTCTGTTACTGCTGCTGCTACTACTACTATTACTACTACTGCTGCTGCTACTACTACTATTACTACTACTGCTGTTGCTGCTGCTGCTGCCACTACTACTTCTACTACTGCTACCGCTTCTGCTGCTGCTACTACTACTTCTACTACTGCTGCTGCTGCAGCACTGCTACTACCACTACTACTACTACTACTGCTGCTGCTGCGCTGCTGCTGTTGCTACTTCTTTTGCTGCTGCTGCTGCTGCTACTACTACTATTACTACTACCGCTGTTGTTGTTGCTGCTGCTGCTGCTGCTGCTACTACTTCTACTACTGCTACCACTTCTGCTGCTACTACTACTACAAAATTCGGTGCATTCCTAGAACGTTTAGACATCATGGATGTTTTACATAGACATGTCGGAAATGATGTCCCTTGAATAGGTTTTCTTTTGGGTGGAGAGAATGGCCAGTTCGGCCATGATGGACGTATAGGTACAGGCCAGAATTCGAGGATACAGTAGAGATCAAATAGTAGCGCTGTCGTTTGAACATATGAGAATCGCGCTGCTTAAATGAACAGGGTTTTTTTAATACGAAAAGGAAGATTTTTGTTCTTGTATTGGGACTCATAAATCAGTTCAATGCCAGAAGTCACCAAGAATAGTTAAAACTAAGCATCATCCGCGGTTTCCTTTTTTTTCCTACGCGATTGTCTGGGGACAAGGAACTGGTAGCAGAAAATGCAGCAGACAGAAAAGTAGCGGTGGTGTAGACTGTACTTACTTACTTAGGCCCATAGCTCAAGGGTGAGCATAGGCCATCGACAACACTCCGCCATCGCACTCGGTTCTGGGCTCCTCGCTGAATGCCTGTCCAGTTGGTCCCCTGCCTCTTTATCTCTGCCTCAGTGTCTCGCCTCCAGCTGCTGCGAGGTCGGCCTCTCTTCCTTTTCCCCTGCGGGTTCCATGTCAGGGCTTGGCGTGTGGTGCTGGATGCTGGCTTCCTGAGAGTGTGTCCAATCCAGCCCCACTTCCTCCGCAGAATCTGCTTGGCCACTGGTTCCTGTCCTGCTTGCTTCCATAGATTTTCATGGTT
>JAFLJL010011925.1:0-18053 GCA_018398815.1 Conus ventricosus
TCCTCTTGCCTCTGTTCAGCAGGTATCTGTCATATTTCCCTAGGCTCCTGATGCACAGGAGTTTTTTTTGTCAAGACAACTCCCTCCACACCTCCCATATTATGAATATGGTCTAGCACAACCCTACGTGCCATCGACGCCAAATGCAGTGATCTTCTTCGCACGCACACAGATATCGAGCATAATGTTTGTTTTGGGGATCCTTCAGCAACCAGTCCTTGTACTGCTTTTTTTTACCCAACGATCCTGAAATGCACTTTCCTGGCATTTCGATTGCCTTGAGCAAAGACTGGAAAATGATGGACGTAAGTATCGAGTCTTCACGCGAAACGAGACCATGCAAAACTAGGACGAGACCTTGAGAAAAACCAAAACTTCCAAGCTGAAAGTTGTCTGCTAGGCTAGGGCCGTTTGTCAGAACCCACTGGCGAGCAGATTTCAGAGTAAGTACTGCTTGCTTCCGAGATTTTCCAACCAGTATTTCGCCATTGACGATTTTTTTGGCTGTCATAAGGACTTGTAAGGACCTTGATGCTAAGATAAGCACTTGTAAGGCCTTACTTGGGGTGTTTTAAAATGTAAGGACCTGTAAGGACCGGTAAGGACCCTGGGAACCCTGAGAGAGTGTGGTGCCAACACGCACCTGGAACTGTCGATCGGCTAAAACGTTTTGAATGAACAGAGGCAGGTGACCCCGAAAACCAGTCTGTGCAGGTCCATGAGGACTCCTGCTTTCCACGTGGTGTCGTACGCCTTTTCCAGGTCGAAAAAGATAGCGACCACATGCTGTTTGTTAACAAAGGCATTGCGGATGGTGGTTTCCAGACAGATTAGATGGTCAACCGTCGAGTAGTACTTCCGGAAACCGCACTGTTCACTGGCCAAAAGACCATCGGTTTCCAGCTTCCACATCAGACGGGAGTTGACCATCTTTTCCATCAGCTTACAGAGGCAGCTGGTCAGAGCGATTGGGTGATAGTTAGAAGGGTTGGTAAGGTCCTTTCCAGGCTTTGGAATGGGAATGATCAGGGCTTTCCGCCAGGAGGGCGGAAAGGACCCTGTGGTCCAGATATGGTTATAGACTTGGAGAAGAGTCTGGAGACAGCTTTCTGGAAAATGTTTCACAACCTGATAATGAATGTCATCCAGACCAGGGGCAGAATCAGTGCAGGTTTGTAAAGCTAATTTGAGTTCAACGATTGAAAAAGGAAGATTATAGGTTTCAGAGTTGTCTGATGTGAAATTGTATGAGGATTTCTCTCTAATCTCTTTGTTTCTTAAAAAGACTGCAGATTTATTTGAAGATGAGGAGTTCTGTTGGATGGTGGAGGCCAACAGATTGGCAGCAGCTTGTTTGTCAGTGATCAGAGCATCAGAAAGTTTCAAGTGATGAATAGAGGGGTTGGTGTTCTTCCCTTTAATTTTTCTAATGATGTTCCAAACGTTTTTCTTGGAAGTTTTAGATGTCAGCCTGGAGCAGAAGTTTCTCCAGGACCGACGTTTACTGATTTTGAAAGTGTGTCTCGATTTCGCACGGAGTTTCTGATGGGCTCGAGCGTTGGGACCCGAAGGTCGTTGGTATACCCGACGCTGAGCCCGTTTGCGAACTTTTGAAATTTGTTGGCAGTCTGAATCGAACCAGGGTGTTTTTGGCATTTGGAGTTTGTCGGAAGACACTGGAATACAGGTTTTAGCACAGTTTATCACAGTGTTAGTCAGAGATTCGACTGGGTCTGGACTCTGAAAAAAATCAGTGTCCTGGAATTCTTTTGAAATAGTGGTTGAAAAATAGATCCCAGTTTGCTTTCTTATAATTGAGATGTTGAGAGACAGAGGCGGTTTCAGTTAATATGGGCTGTAAAAGAACAGGGAAATGGTCACTTCCGTGCAGATCGTCATGGACAGACCACTCATAGTCCAGGACCAGCGAGGGGTCACAAACCGACAAATCTAAACACGAGAGTGAACCTGTGGAAGAGTGGAGATAAGTTGCAGATCCGTCGTTCAGACAACATAAATCCAAATCTGAAAGGACATCCTCAATTAGCAAACCTCTGGATGACGTACTGGCACTACCCCAAAGAGGATTGTGACCGTTAAAGTCACCCAACAGCAAAAAGGTCGAGGAAGTTCTTCTATCAGACTGACAAGGTCCTGACGACAAACCGGGACAGAAGGTGGGAGATAAAGGGAACAGATTGTCACAGTCTTGTGGAGAGTGACTCTCGCAGCTACAGCCTGAAGGGAGGTAGACAGAGTGACAGGACTATATAACAGAGTTTTGTGTAGGAGAAGGGCAACACCGCCTGACAGTCCTAACGTGGATGGTTGTGCAGGTTTTGAAAGAATATTAAAGCCAGAAAGAGTAAAGGTCTTCTGGCCTTGAATTTGAGTTTCTTGAAGAGCCACGACGGAAGATTTTAGAGACTGACACAGAAGCTGCAGCTCCTCGAAGTTGGAATTTAGACCACGGATATTCCAATGGAATATTGTATTATCCATGGTGCAGAGGGCAAAAAAGGAGAGAGATCAGGTCATCTCCTCTTCAACGTCTGCTTCCAATGGAGTGAATTTGTTATTGTAGTTTCATGGACTATGTCTGGTCATCAGGCCTGATGCCAGACCTTTGCCAAACAGGTTTGAAGAATGTCGATTTGGGGAGACGGTTGGAGGTTTCTTCCTCACTCCACCCACTCCACAACTGGATTGAAATCCTTTGCCCGCACGGGCACTGGAAAGAGGGATTCGAGTTGCGGGTGGGGTGCTGGTTTTTTAAATCTGCCCAGCAGCAGATAGAGTAGATGCTGGGCAGTCTAGGGAGGCGGAGTTTTTTGCTCCACCAGGGGATTCACTTTGGGTTGGGGAGGTGGTGGACTGCTTCCACCAGGAGCCTGACAGTTCTTCCTTGCATGTCTTCGAAAAAGTGATTCATCGTCTGACAAACAGACTGACCGAGTGGGAATTTTCTTCGGCCCGAAGTATAGAAGATGCTAGGTGGCGTCTGATGCCCACAAACTGCTTAGCGGGCCTTCAAAAAAGGAGATGAGATCTCTTTTCCGTTTTAATTCGCTGATATTGTGGATTTTGAATCCCAAAGAGGACAGTTTCTGGAGAGAGGGGATGGTCGCCACGCAGTTAGCACAATGAGCCGGATCTTTGCACGGCCCATCATGGGTTGCCTTGCAGCAAAACACAGCACACCTCCTGCCGAACATCGGTCTGACATGGCCCAACCTCTGGCATCGGAAAAACCTCCGGGCGACGGCCATACATCTGAAAATGCAATTTAGGTAACCCACTTTGATGACCGGAGGCAGCCACAGGGTTGCAGACACAGGTCAGAAGAGGTTGTTGGTGGGCAACTCTCTCTGAACCTTTCTTTATCGTCACCTGCGGCTCCTCCGTCACACCTTGCGGGACGCCAGTTCTTCTTGATTTTGCCTCCGGAGACACCTGTTAACTCTCGTCAGCGATTGACTCCTTTGAAGAATTTACTGTTTATGGATAGGGGAGTCACCTTGATCCTCCCTGTCAACGTAGTTTTGTTGCAATCAGCAGATGTTCAGATTGTTTTTGCGATTTACATTGAATGAGAAACGAGCCATTCCTTCAACCTCTTGTTGATGGACCGAAGGGTCACTCTGCTATACCTTGAAAGCCCTTTTTGTTATGGCGAAAGGGCTCAGAGCTGAAAGGGTGTCTTTCCTGCTCCGTCCTTCAATCACGAGCCACAAAAGCCAGAAACCTGTCCTCTGTCTCACTTCTGAATCGGAATCACTGTCAGCTTCAAATCCTGAAATAGGGGATGCTGCCTTCCTCTTCCTTTTGGGGGGGTACGTTTTGGAAAAAAGCCATAATTTTGTTTATTGTGATTCATCCTCCTTACCACACCCACCTTGGGTCCAACTAAGGGGCCAGGGCCAAGAAAACCAATGTCTTGACCCCTTCCAGGCTTCCGGAGAGATAAAAAACAGACAAAAACCTACCAACCTTATCCCCCCTGAACATCCCAACTCCCGGGAACAGGGAGCTGAGCACCTGCAGGGGTTACCTTGGCCAGCCGGATCCCCCCAAGAAAGAAATGCCTGTTTTGACCCAGCCCAAGAAGGGGGAGCCGATTATTACACCCGGGCCAAGGATGTACTCCCTGTTAGAGAGGTCGAGCCAAGTGATGTGTTGAGAGCGCCGGCCCTTCAAATCACCGGATCTCATCCCCTCTGACACAGGTCGCCGCACGGCAAACGCGGCGGATCTTTAAGGAGACCACAGAGAGAAAAGGAGTGTGGAAAAGAAGGATTGAAGGGAGGGAAGACGAGATTAGAAAAGGGCCAATTAAGTGGCAATTAGCAGGAAAGAAGAAAAAGGCAGCAAAGGGGTTACTCTTAGTCAGGTCCTAACCCTTAGCAATTGACATGGAAGCCCTACCGGGGCATCAATCCTTACACGTTAAGCTTAGGCGGTACAGCATCTTCACCTCTCAGGCAACAAGCAGTGTGAAAAAACCGCTTATCACCCAAGTATTTGATGCCCCCGACAGCAAGCCTAAGTAAGGGATCACTGGACCGCGCAAGCCTCGACACGAAAAGGTCGCAACCCCCCCAGGGGGACGGCAGGAAGCAAGAAGACTTGGGGGATGGCAGGAAGAAGAAGGGGGACGGCAGGAAGGAAGAAGAATGGGGACGGCAGGAATAAGACCATTGGGACAGCAGGAAGGAAGATATGGGGACGGAAGAAGAGACATGGGGACGGCAGGAAGAAAGACATGGGGACAGCAGGAAGAAGACAGGGGAGGACGGAGGAGTGAAGAAGACATGGGGACTGCAGGAAGAAGAAGACATGGGGACGGAGGAAGGGGAATCAGGATGTGGAAAGATGGAGCCTCTGCACTGAAAGGCAACAACGTTGAAATTGTCATATAACCATAACTCTGCCAAATGAAGAGGTGCTGTGAGGTGGTGGGGGAGGAGGGTTACGATGGTGGAGGGGAAGGGATGGAAACAAGGGTCAGCATCTCACTTTCCAGTGAATCCCCCATCATGTACAACTGCAGAGTTGTATCACTCCGGGAGTGAAAGTCCATACTGCTATGAACTCCCGCATTTTCATGTACACTTCAGAGTTGTATCACCTCGGATTGACAGTCCATATGTATTGAACTAGAATACTACGCCACAATACATGACTCTACTTAGACATGATGTTGTGAAATTCACTATGACGTGAACCCACACACTGTGTTGCCAAGAGTGTATCAGGAAGCTGAGGCTGCACCACCATGTAGTATGAGCTCACGATGTCACACTGGTGACAAAAGGTGCATCAAAATGGGCGGCCCACTGTCTGTAACAACCCATCAGCACTGTCACAACCCACCCACAAGCATGGCATGCAACACCACTATGACATTTCCCCATACAAGGAGGAGGGTATGCGACGGAAACCCTAAGGAAGGGAAAAAAGCCTGAACATTGCCTGGGACGGTCCAGCAGGGGGGAAGGACCAAAAAATCAAGTTGGGGTAAAAAAACCCAGCAGTGATTTGCTGGTGAGAAAACCCCCTGATCTTCCCCATTCTGACATTCGGGTTTATCTATTGCAAAGGCCACGGGTTGTTTAAATTTTGCTTTCACACCAACAACACACAACACTTCTCTCCCTTCTCTTCTCTCTTCAAGCAATTCAAAAAACGTGCAATTGTCATGCCCCTTTAAAAAAAAAAAACAATGAATTGGGGTTCAAAGAGAAAGTATCAATTTTTTAAATGTTTCAGTCAGTCTTTCTGCAGATAAATTTCTGACCGTTCACCCTATGAATTTTAGAGGCTTTACGTACTAGTGTTCTTACTTTTTTTTTATTCCTCTTACGGTTTTACAGACTATGTGTTCTTACTGTATTTTTTTCCTTTTCAGAGGTTTTTACAGTATGTCTTCTTACTGTATTTATTCCTCTGGCTTTCAGTATTTGTGTTCTTACTGTATTTTTTTCCCTTCAGAGGCTTTAAGTATATGCTTCTTTATGTATTTATTCCTTTCAAAGGGCTTTACATCTATGTTTTCTGTATTTATTCCTCTTCAAGGCTTTACGTACATGTTTTACTGTATTTATTCCTTTCAGGGGTTTTTCGTACATGTTTCTTACGTATTTATTCTCTTCGAGGCTTTACAGACAGTTTTTTTCCGGTATTATTCCCTTCAGGGGGTTTACGTACTATGGTTTTTACGTATTTATTCCTTTTCAGAGGCTTTACAACTTGTGTTTTACGTTTTATTCCTTTTCAGATGATGCAGATTTACAAGATTTGCTCCCCTACCAGCGCCAACACTAGGGTTAACACAAGATTCCGGCTGGTTGGGGGTTCGATTCCTTCAGAGCCATTTATTTTTTTGGGGGTTTTTTCTCCTCAGTTTGGGCCCTGCAAACATTGATTCACTATAGGTTCAACTGGGAGGACTTGAAGGAGTCAGGTTTCACCCATTTCAGAATGCGTCACTTAAAGATTTGTTAAAGTTTCCCAAAAAAATAAGGTGCTTCATGACAACCCCAACTGTGACTTCCTTCCCCTGTTACACAGTGGTTTCCTCCCCTGTCTACACAGGGGTTTTCCCCTCCAGTTTCACAGGGTTTCCTCTCCATGCTACACAGTGATTTTCCTCTCCCGTCTACACATGGTTTCCCCATGTTACACATGATTTTCCCCTTCCCTGTCTACACTGGTTTCCTCTCCCTGTTACACAGGATTTCCTCTCCTGTCTACACATGATTTTCCCCTTTCCCTGTCTCACAGGTTTTTTTTTTCCCCTCCTGCACACAGTGATTTCCTCTCCATGTTACCATGGGTTTCCCCTCCCTGTCTACACAGTGTTTTTTTCTCCATGTCTACAGTGGTTTCCTCCCGTCCACAGGGTTTCCTCTCCCTGTCTTTTCACAGTGGTTTCTTCCCTGTTTTTCCCTGCGGAATGCCAATGCTGGGGGGGGGGGGGGGGGGGGGGGGGGGGGGGGGGGGGGGGGGGGGGGGGGGGGGGGCAACAGTACGAACCCAGTGCCGTCGGGGATAAGATAAGATAAGATAAGACTCAGTTGGCTTTTAGCCCAGCCGACCGAGCAAAGGGTCCACATCATGGCTTCAGACCCAACCCACGTTAAAATCAACTCACCAGTCATTAAAAAAAAAACCCCCACAACAACAAAAAAAAAAAACTTTCCACGACATCTCTTTAAATGACATCGTCTAGAAACGTACCAGAACCTTCGTTAAAAATCTTTCTTCTCCGTAAAATCTTAAATCAATGAAAAATGTTAATTCTTCCTCAAAAACTCAAGGATCACATCAGCGGGACCATCCCTGAACGGATCTATCATGGACTCCGCCGTAAAATGTTTGTGTCTCACATTCGTGCAAGTCCAGACCGTCCCAAAACCAATGGCTTGTCAGTATCTTTTGCAAACTGTTTCTCAGTAATTTTCAAAGCAGTTGCCAGTTATTTTCATTTCGCATGCACGCATAATCGAATGTTCGATATTTCTTATATTCTTTAAATGAGAAAAAAAACCTATAAACCTAACCCCTGCATATAGGTATAATGTACATGTACACACAACATACACAGACATTATTCAAATTATAGCTAAAATCATTTGATAAAAGAACCATGGTTCACTAGCAGTCATTACAGACACACAGAAGAGATACACCGGGGGGAAAAATGGATGTCGCTCAAAACCACAAAACACGATGGGTGAAACCTACAAAACTTGATTTACTGAAAATTAGCCGGGGTCCAGGGGCCGCCTAGGGCCCCGGCGGGGGGTAACAGGGGCAGCGCCCCGTTGGGGTCCAGGGGGAACGAAGCCCCCCGGGCGATATTGATTTTTTTAATTTTTTAGGCCAATTTCGTTGGCTCTCTCCTGCAACCCGAAAACGCTTAATTTGTAACATGATAATTCTTCAATGAAAAAGCTTAACAGTAACATGCTTTAAGTCACGTTAGACTTTATGTGTCCATTAATTCATTTTAAATGAATAAAAATAATATTCATAGGCTTTATTGTACAAGCGCCCAGAAAGTTAAAGTCTAAAGAGTGTAGAAATAAACCAGAATAAAAACCTCAAAAAGGGAAATTTTTCTCACCCGAATCTGAAACTGATTCAAAACATTACCAAAAATCACACAATTGCACCCCACCAATTGTTTAAAATTTTGTCACTTTACTATCTGAATCACGACTGTGTACAAAAGAATATACATGCTCACGACATGAGAAGCACATGAGAGAACCAAAGTACCTTATTCTTGCCGGCCACCATTTGTCTTTTAAGTCCCAAAGAATCACACCATTTTAAAATTTAATGAAAATCAAAGGTTGACATGTTGTCCCACATTTTGTCTTTCCTAGCAACCACACCACATATAGAAAATGGATGAACAAAAGGGTGGCGTTCTTATCTTGTCAGTTCCTCGTTGTCCTCACTGTCAAAAAGCCACCATATCCATGAGTATAATTTCAACCATTCAATCATTTTCAGAATTGTCCATCAATAAAGTGCAAAGCTGTCATCCACATTTCTATCTTTTTCCATGGTGTCAAACAAAAGCAAGGAGACGCGTCATTATGATTCCCTTTGATTTGAATTAAGCATCATATATTAATGAAATTCTCTTGCCCTGTTCAAAACAAATGAGTGGTAAAGAAAACTAAAAAGAAAGAAAATAGAAAGAAAAGAAAAAAAAGGAAAGATGAAGGGAAAAAAAAAAAAGTCTTTTAGGTTCGAGTAGGTGGCGCTATGAAAAACTGCCTGATTCTGTAGCCCAGCTTTCGTTTTCTACTGGAGCCAGTACTGGGAGATTAATGAAGCAGCTGTAAAGCAGACTGAACAAGATGGGGCCCAGATGGACATACAGACTACAAATGTTGACAGGTGGGGCTGCAGCTGGAAATAGGCCTAGACGTGGAGGAGACAGATACGCTACATTCTTTTTTGGCTGCTTTGTGATAAATATACCGAGGTGGGGAATTGGTGAAATTTAAAAAAAAAAAAAGTAAAGATGTAGGGAAGGATTCAGGGCAATTCTGTTTTTTTTTCTTTTTTCCACCATTTCGCTTCCTAAAAAAGTAATCATAACAAACGATGATTTTTTAAGGGAAAGGAACTAAAGATAAATAAGATAAGATCATGTTGCTTATAGCCCAGCCGAATCCGCAAAGGGCCCATATCAGGGCTGTCACCACGTTAAAATCAACTCACCAAGTCAATAAAAAAAAAACAAAAAAAAAACCCAGTTGCAAACATCTCGTGTTAATTGACATCGTCCTAGAAACGCAACCAGAACTTGTAAAAATCTATCCTTCCGTAAAATGCTTCAAATCAATGAAGAAATATAATCCTGCTCAAAAACTCAAGGATCAACATAAGGCGGGACATCCCTGAAAGTGATCTTCATGGACTCCGCTGTAAAATGTTTGTGTCTCAACATCTGTGCAAGTCCCAACACTCTAAAAGAACATGTTTCATTGTGAGTGGCCAGGACATGGAATGCACCACGGAGCTTTCATCACCTCTAAAAAAGTAAGCATGGGTAAAATTTACGAATGGCTGGTGTGCACCGCACGAGAACCGTTTCCGTTTCCTCTTATAACGACCTCCCGACGTGGATGGGAGGAAACTCCTGAAGTTTGGACGGATCTAAAGAGTTTTGTTATTCCGATTCTGTGTGTTCCCATCCTCCTCGTCCTGCCAGAGGTCTCTCACATAATCGATAATTTTCGTTTCACATCCTGAGCAGGGGATATAAGTGTTTGGACCCGTTTCTCTCTTGTGGGCGTTCTAGGCTTAAAACGATCAACCATTTCGATCCCGCCGATGCCAACATGTGCCAGGAACCCAAGCAAGAGTAAATGGTTGTAACCGTCCGCTACTTCAACTTGCTACAAAGTTCCAAAAAAAATAAAAGAATTCCTGGGAAGCCTGAAGTTGCGGCCCAGCTATGGCCCCAAAGCTGACGCTGAATCCGACAGAAACCAGAAAAGTCCCTCCTCGCAGAATGATATTATCTTCAAAGCCAGTACTAGAGCAGTAAGTTCAGCAGAATAGGACAGAAGCATCTGAATGTATATGTTCCAACAATAATCTGAGAAGAGCCCCAGGGCAGTAGGCTCACAGGCCACTCCCTCCTCAGACTTGGAACCGTCTGGTGGAAAAACTTTTTTGATGAGGGATTGAACTTGGAACAGAGCTCGGCATACAAAGCCTTGTACGCTCAGAGAGCTGGTAGACTCCTTACGGAAAGCTGCAAGATTCAAAACGAATCTCTGGTGTGAAAAAGGTCATGAGTTGAACCGGAAACTTGGAAAAATCGGAAACTACTCCCAGGTCTATACCCGCATTCCGCACTGGCGTACATAACGTGAGGCCGCATACTAAGCCCAACGGCGGAATCATACATTTTCGGGTTTGTTTCAACCTTAACTTTGGAACGAGGGTCAACAAACACAGTCATAGGCAGGAGTCTGCGGTCTGAAACAGTCGGATGTAAAATTCAAAGACAGTTCATCCTGCGGTTAGACAGTGAAGGTTCCACTGCCTCTGGCGTACAGGCTGTAACATAACAGGGGTGGTGCGGAACGCTCCAAGACCGAGACGAAGCCCTTGACGGAGGATAGGGTCCAAAGTTTGAGGTAAGGATGTTCTGCGGAGCCGTAGACAGCACAACCGTAGTCCAGTTTGAACGGACCCAGTGCTCTGTACGGAGCACAAAGTTTTCTTAATCAGCGCCGCCAGTCCGGTGTGTGCTACGACCCCAGAATATTCAGTCCTTTTGGCAGGCAGTTTTGAGGTTTTACTAAGCTGCGAAAGTTACGTTTTTGGTCACAAATGGACTCCAGAAATTTGCCTCTTTAACAGCTGGAATGGGAGATTTGCCCCACCATGAAAGTTCCGGATCTGGAAAAAGACTGACCGAAATTTATGAAGTAAATACACCGGGTTTTTGTAGCAGAAATGAAGGTGAAACCGTTTTCATCCGCCCACCGAGGATTTTATATCTACGCACCAGCTGGAGCCTGCGCAGGACGACTCGGGGTACAGGCTATTCCCGTTGCGTAGACAGCAAAATCATGCCACAAACAAGAGCAGTCCTGAACCTGGCTGAACTTATTGAACGAATGTTGTTGATCACTAAGAACTAAAGAAGGGCAGGAGATAGTAGCACCCCTGTGGAACACCCAACTCCCTGCTTGTGGACATCAGAGGAGTGGGTGCCAACCCCCGGAACCTGAAACGTCGTTCTGCCAAAAAATTTTTGAATAAAAAGCGAAGATGACCTCGAAAAACCCAGATCGTGAGATCATGGAGTATCCCCCCAAGACTTCCAGGTGGTAATCGTAGGCCTTCTCGCAATCAAAGAAAATTGCACGCATGCTGTCTGTTTAAAAAAAGCGTTCCTAAGTGTAAATTTCTAGAACGAATCAACAAATGGTCAACGTACGTACGATGATTTGCCGGAAACCACACTGTTCTTTCGCCAAAAAGGCCATCGTTTTCGAGTTTCCACATGAGCCTACATTGACCCCTTTGTTTCCATCAATTGTACAGACAGCAGCTGGTACCAAAGCTATGGGACGGTAGTTAGATGGATTAGAAAAGATCTTTTCCAGGTTTGGAGGGATTGGACAATGCGGGCTTCCACAAGAGGGTGGAAAGCAACCTGTAGTCCACACGTGGTTGTATACCTGTAACAGGATGTTCCGACCTTCCTGCGGAAGATGTTGTCAATAGTTGATAATGTAGTCCTCTATACCTGAGGAGACCCGCTGCAAGAGAGTAAGGCAGATTTTCAGCTCGTTTAATGTAACAGGAAGATTGTAGTCTTCATGTGTCCGGATGAAAATTGCAGGGACGAATTTTTCTTTTAGGGCTTTTGTGTTTGACAAAAGTGACTGATTTATTACAGAGGAGGAATTCTTTTCAGGGTTGAAGCAAAGCGCCGATTACAACTGCTTTGTCTTTCTGTGTTTTTTATTGAAAGAATCCGAAAACTGAGGATGTGTTCACAGTGGACAGGTTTTTCTTCCCTTTCTGATTTTCTTAATGAATGTTCCACACTTTTTTTCTTAGAAGTATTTGATGTCAGCCTGGAGAAGAAGCTTCTCCAGGACCGACGTTTTATGATTGTAAAAGTGCGTCTTGATTTAGCACGAGTTGGTCTGATGGGCTCGAGCGATGGGACCCGAAGGTCGTTGGTATACCTGACCGCTGAGCCCGTTTTTCTAACTTTGTGTGGAAATTTTTGGCATTCTGAAATCGAACCAGGGTGTATTTGGCATATGAAGTTTATCGGGAAGACACTGGAATACAGGCCTTAGCACATTAATCATCGTGTTAGTCAGTGATTCTGCTGGTCAGGCCTCTGAAAAAAATCAGTGACCTGGAACCCTTAGAAACATGGCTGCAATAGATCCCAGTTTGCTTCTTATAATTTAAATGCCTGAGAGACAGAGACGTGTTCAGTTATTACAGGGTTGTAGAAGACAGGGAAATGGGTTCATTCCCGTGCAATCGTCATGGACATACCACTCATAGTCCAGACCAGCGAGGGGTCACAAACCGACAAATCCCAAACACGAAAGTGAACCTGAGGAAGATTGGAGATAAGTTGCAGACCGTCAATCAGACAACACAAATCCAAGTCCTGAAAGAAGACATCCTCATTAGCATACCTCTGGGTGACGTACCCGGCACTAACCCCAAAGAGGATTGTGGACCGTAAAGTCCACCCAACACAAAAAGGTCGGGAGTGTCTTCTATCAGACTGACAAGGTCCTGACGACAACCGGGACAGAAGGTGAGAGATAAAGTAGGGAACAGGATGGTCACAGTCTTGTGTAGAGTGACCTCGCAGCTATACAGCCTGAAGGAGTAGACAGAAGTTACAGGACTATACCAACACAGGTTTTGTGTAGGAGAAGGGCAACAGCCAGCCCGACAGTCCCCGCAACGTGGATGGTTTGCAAGGTTACGAAAGAATATTAAAGGCCAGAAAGAGTAAAAGTCCGTTCTGGCATTTGAATTGAGTCTTTCTTGAAGAGCCACGACCAGAAGGTTAAGACTGACAGCAGAAGCTGCAGCTCTCCTCGAAGTTGGAATTTAGACCACGGATATTCCAATGGAAAGATTTAGTACTTATCCATGGTGCATGAGGAGGGCGAAAAGGAAAGATCCCGGTCCACACCTCCTTCCACCACTCTGCTTCTCCCGCAGTCCCTCTATTGTTTGCATAATTATCACTTGGACTAACTGCAGCCCTGCTGGCAAGCTATCCCGCCAGGTTAAGAAGGTCTGGGATTGGGACGGTGGAGGGTTTTTTCCTCCACACCCCCAAATCCCACAAGGTTGAACTCCTCCTAGCCCGCCTTGGCACTGACAAGAGGAGTTACGCAGGGAGGGGAGCTGGTTTTTTAATCTGCCCACGGGGGCGGGGGGGGGGGGGGGGGGGGGGGGGCAGCACAGAATGTTGTAGACTGCTGACAGTCTGTGGGGTGCAGTTTCGTTGCCTCCGCCCCAGGGCCAGACTTTTGGGTTGAAGGTGGTGGACTTTGCTACCACCAAACTGACAGATCTTACGTGCAATTCTTTTGAGAACATGAATTCATCAGTCGGCCGCAGACTAGACGCGAGTAGGAAGCTATGGAAGCATTCTTGACAGCCGAAGCAATGAAGACGCTGTTCGGCGGTCTGTCTGCCCACAACCTGTTTCCGGCTTCAAAAAAGAGATCTTCTTTTATATCCGTTTTAAACCTTCGTTGTAATAGCAGATTTGAATCCAAAGGGGACAGTTTCGTAAGAGGAGGATGGTCCGCCACCGCATTTAGCACAATGTGCCCGGAAAAAAAAACAATTTTTTCCGACACGGCCCATCATGGGTTGCCTTGCACAAAAACCGGGGACAAACCTCCTGCCCGAAACAGCGATCCCCAGACATGGCAAACCTCTGGCACCT
The DNA here is from genome assembly GCA_018398815.1 of Conus ventricosus. Lineage (NCBI taxonomy): Eukaryota > Metazoa > Mollusca > Gastropoda > Neogastropoda > Conidae > Conus > Conus ventricosus. Next base: position 13,994 of record JAFLJL010011925.1, read on the forward strand.
GAAGTCACCTCAATGGTGGACGGCACATAGGCTGAACATGAACATATACGGTAAACCCCACTTTGATGACCAGAGGCAGCACATGGTGTTAGCAGAAGGTCAGAAAGAGGGTTTGGTGGGGCCCACTCTCTCCTCTGAACCCTTCCTGACCGTCACCCTGCGCACCTCCGTCACAACCCGGGACGCCAGCTCGTTTTTTTTTTCTGCCTCTGAAACACGCCGTTAGATCTCAGCAACGAATCACACCTTGGGAGGGAATTAAATTGTTTGTGGGAGTTACCCTGAATCTCCCTGTCCACAAGTTTTTGTTGCTTTCTGCAGCTGTTCAGAATAGTTATTGTGATTTGCTTTCAATGAGAAATGAGCCAGTCCTCCAACCTCTTGATGGACAGAGGGTCCGCCTGCTATTCCTTGAAAAAACCCTTGTTGAATGGCAAACGGGCTCAGCAGCTGAAAGGGGGTCTTTCCTCTGCTCCCGTCCCCTCCTCACGAGCCAGAAGCCCAAAAACCGGTCATCTGTCGAACTTTCGGTATCGGAGGTCCACTATCTGATGACAATCCCCGAAATAGGGGATGCCAGCCTCCCCACTTCTTTTGGGGGGAATGTTTTTTAAAGAAGTCATATTTAGTTATTGTGATTCATCTCGTTTTCGTCTCTCCCTTAATATACCCACGCCACCTTGGAGTTCCAACTAAGGGGCCAGGGCCAAAAAACCAATGTCTTGACCCCGTTTCCAGCTTTCGGGAGAGACATACGACACACAGACAACCACCAAACCCTATCCCCCCTGATCATGCCAAAACTGTCCCGGACAGAGAGCTGCCGCACTGCAGGTGTTTACTTTGGCCAGCAAGGGGACTGTTCTGTCGTTGACTCGCAGCCCCAGACGGGGAGCCGATTAGAAACACCCGGGCCATAAGTGGTACTCCCTGTCCTAGAACGGTCCGAGCCAAAGTGATGTGTTGAGAGCGCTGGCCCCCACAAACACCAGGATCACATTCCCCTCCGACACAGGTCCGTCAACCTCAAACGGCAACGCGGCGTATCATGAAGAGACCACAGAGAGAGAAAAGGAGTGTGGAAAGAAGACTTGAGAGGGGAGACGAAGAAAGAAACGGGCAAATAAAGGCCGACAACAAGAAAAGGAGAAAGGGCGGGTTACTCTTGTCAGGAACCTCACCCTTAGCCATCTGACCATGGGAAGGCCCGACCAGGGCATCACTCCTTACCACGTTACGCTTATGCCAAACAGCATCTGCCCCCTCTCAGGCCTAGAAGCGTATGGAAAAAACACAGCCTATCCCACAGTATTGAATGCCGCCCGCCAGCAGAGCCAAAGGGATCACTGGACCACACGCCAAACCCTCCGACCACGACAAGGTCGTAACCCCCCGGAGGGAAGGAACAAAGCAAAAAAAAAAATAAACAAACAAAATGAAAACTGACAACAAACCAAAACCAACCCCGCACTCACAATATTAAAATCTAAGAATCCCATCACCGCCACCCCCCACCCACCACCTAAAGTAATATAAAAAAAAGAAGGAAATTTACTCTTCTAAAAAAACCAAACAGAAAAAAAAAATTGAAAAATTTCCACCCCTGATATCCAATAAATTACTCCCACCCAACCGAAAAATATCAGACTATAAGCATAATTAAGCCCCCCCAATCCCGCCCCCCTCCCCCCCCCCCCCCCCCCAATCAACTTTTTTAAAATTTTGATTTTATTACTTTACAAAGAATCAAAAATGTCAACTCGCCCTTCATGTTTTCTTATGCTCTGGGTGAGCTGCATGCTTCGAAGTTATTTTTTTCCGTCCTCCGTAACTGATCGTTTTTGATCCAAACGATACAGAAACACGTGCCCGCCACATTTATTTTCTTCACCACGTTGCAATATTCATTAGCTCGTTCATCATTTTCGTTATAGCCATTGTATCTCCATTTGTATTTAATTTGGCCCTCGACGCATGCCTACTGGATCTCCTTTCAAAAAGCCATGACGTACATTTTTAAAATTTCTGGAGCACTGGCCAAACTTTGTTGTCAGTCAGACGCGCTAATGTAGCTGAGAAGATGCTAGAAAACTCAGAACAGCTACTTCCGGTAATTGAGATGGAAACTTGGATCGAACACAAAATCGGAACAGATACAAAAATTTTTTCTTTTTTAAATTGACGGAAGTTCGCTTCAAGACTGAAAGTCACATTTGACGGAATTCCGTCCCTAGACGGAAAAGTTTCACCCATGCAAACAAAAGCGAAAGGAGTAGGCCTACCTTTTAAATATGTAGATTAAATGTGTACAAGCAATCCATTCAGCTTCAGTTCTGGTTTAGGTCACAGGGAAGGTCAGTCTTTGTGCAAAATAAACCATTCCGTTTTTGCAGTGTCAGCAATACTACTACTTCATATAATCTATCCAGGTTCAGTTTCAGGCTTAGTCAATATGATTATTAACCCTCTGCCTACCGCATGACTTTGTGCTATATGACCATGAGAATACCATGCCAAGAGAGGTAACTCCGCAACAAATACACACTTGCCATAAAGAAACCTCAATAGAAAATTTGTTTTTAACTTATCTATTCTGTAAAAGTAATGAAAAAAATTCAAAGACATCACTCCATCCAAAACAGCCATTTCCCCCCACATATAGTGAACTGGTACACGAGGAAAAAAAACCCAAACGAACAGACTAACTGTACTTCGGTATTCTCAGTGCTAAAACAATTTTCCCTAAATTCACTGTACCCACAGAACATCATGGATTAGGAGCACAGAGTGATTTTCCAAGTCTAAACAAAGTACTGAAACCTTCAGGAACAAAATAAAGTCCTTCTGTATGGTATGCACACTAAATAATCAACTTTTATTGTGAAGCAAAAAACAACAACCCAAACTTCAACAATTTTGTTAAACTGAAGGCATCACATACTGTTACAAGAAGATCTGTCTTCTAACTACTGAGGGGAAAAAATAACAAGAACAGATTACTGAATACTGGGCTTTAGATTGTGATGGAATTCAACAAAAATGTGCTTTTGCACAAGTGCACTGAGCAACCCCCCCCCCCCCCCCCCCCCCCCCAACACACACACACTGTGGTGATGATGTACCTCTTGTCCGGCTCCTCTTTGCTTTTTGATAAACAGGCAGTTTTTATTTCAGGCCAGAGTTTATGTTCATCCTTTTCTGCTTGCTTTTGTGCAGCAAATAAATTTGTTTCTCGTTAAAAGTCTGCCAAAATTCTTCTGAAATCAAAAAGCTAAAGGTGATGCTCCTACAGGCAAATCGTGGGACACACCCACTGACTGACCCGGTTTCCTGGCTATCAAAACAAGGGAAACTTTTGGGGGGCTTCACTTCTTGTAGCCAACCACTCCAGTCAAGAATTAAAGAATCTCTAGCAAGTTTTGTTTTTCAAATTTTCTTTTTTTGGGGGTCTGGGCCCAGCAGCAATGGGCTATTCGACATCGTCATTATCATTGCCTGAATCATTATTGATTCCGGCCTCAAAATCAGTCAGCAGTCGATCTTTATTCATAACTAGGTCAAGATTGACGTCCGAATCGTCTTGCTTCAAATCTTCTTCAAGAGTGTAGCCCGCAAATACGCTTTCTTCATCAATATCACTTCAGAAAATGAATTCTGCAAGTTGCATAGTTACTTGATCCGCCATTTTCCCAGAAAATCTTCGCGAAAAAAAGCCGAACTTTGAAAATTCACAGCAGCGAAACTACTCCACCAAAACTCATGCAACAAAAACCAAAATGGCGTCCAGAAACGGAAGTACCGGAAGACTCTTCTGCGCAATTGCATTCTGGGATATGCGATGGTGAAAGCGAAAGTCGTTGACCGAGTATTCAGCGGTCGATCTCGGTCAATCCGGTATTCAGAAAGAGGAAATCTCGCGGTCGATCTCGGTCGATCCGGTAGGCATTGGCTTAACAAACATTTGAACGTAGATCTGCATTTTTACACAGGTACACCCTTCATACCACACATACACACAGGAACCAGCTTCATTAGTCACTTCACTTGTTTGTGGCTTACT
>JAFLJL010011929.1:0-23012 GCA_018398815.1 Conus ventricosus
TTGGCCCCACCCCTTTATCCACTAGGTTTGGCGGCCCCTACAGATTTGTCATTTTGGGCATTTTCAATCAAGAATTGAGAAGCATCGGTAAGTCCAAAGTACAGCATCCCTCTATGGACTGTGCATCGTATTACGAAAAAATTCGTGAGGGAAAACAGATTGAGAGGCAAGAAGGTGTGGGCGTCCGAAGAAATTGGGTGAAGTAGATAGGAGAGGCTGGAGCAATTGTGTTCAGCATGGAAAAACGAAACAAACCCAAGCTGAATTTTATTGTATTGTCTTTTAAGTGGTGAGAGAGAGGGGTGGCCAGAAAATCATTGTACAGATATACCCGAGCGAAGCCGGGTACACCGGCTAGTCTTAAATAAATGTTAGCGAACCGCCAAGAAAAACGTGGACAAACAGATCATCAACAATGGAATATACATCGTTTTTTGTTTGTTTGTTTTTTTAATGCACAATCTGCGTCTGTCTGTCTGTCTGTCTCCTCACTCTCTCTCCCTCTCTCTCTCTCTCCTCTCTCTCTCTCCTCTCTCTCTCTCTCTCTCTCCTCTCTCTCTCTCTCTCTCTCTCTCTCTCCTCTCTCTCTCTCTCTCTCCTCGCGCGCGCGCGCGCGCGCATTCTAGACAGGGAACACGAGAGCAGCGATTGCGGCTGGCCAGAAGTTAACGGGACGCTGACAGTCCAAAAAAAAAAAAAAAAAAAAAATCGTCCCTCGTTGCTATTCTGAAAAGCAGTACACTTGCATAATAAAACACGATGTGTTAGACGGATTACCAGACCTCTAGCCTGTTGCACGTGATTGATACCATATGGCTGGTAATTTCCACAATTGCTCGCTCGTCCTTCACAGTAATGAACAAATGCACCCATGCCGCATACAGTTAGGCCATTATGGCAGTCGGATATTACCATTCCTAGAAAGCTAAGTGAATCTATTGTACACCACATTATACCGCTAGAACGACAAACGTTAAAATGTGTAGTGGACATGGTGTTATTTGTTGCGCATCAGTGTGATTCTAACGCGCAAACATTCGACTACAAATTCAGTGCTGTCTAGAATCATTATAAAACCCTTGGTTCCCTTCATTCAGTGGTTTTTCAAGTTGGGGAGTAGGGGGGGGGGGGGGGGGGGGCGGGGCGGGGGGGGGGGGGGGGGGGGGGTGGGGGGGTGGACGTCGATATAAAATCATCTACAACAGGAAGAGATTGATGTGATAATTTATGTGTAGTTCCTTCTTCCTAGTAGCTAGTACACAGAATTGTCATAAGAATCGACAGAAGGGAAAAAAAAAAACGAAGTAAAGAATAGGTGGTAACGAAGCTTCTTGTTACAGAAAAAGGCACAAGTAAATATGAATTACTGAACAGAGGAGGAGAGCAATGAGTCTGTTGCTTCCTTCCCTGACCCTAAAGACTAAGCTCAAGGGTGACCACACACACACACACACACACACACACACACACACACACACACACACACACACACACACACACACACACGCACACAAACAACTCCAAACACACATATCTATATCTATCTGTTCATAGAAGAAAAAGAAACACCCGAAGTGCTGGGGAGGACCCAGAGAAGCACTGTCCTCATCTGCATTTAGAGCAGTCCTGTACCACCCTTGGAGGCCTGCACTGTGTTGACGATGGGTACAGGCACGCGCGCGCACGACACTCCATCAAGATATCAGGGATATAACTGCTCCTGAACAGAGGTAAATCAGACTACAGGATGCAACTCATAACAGCCTTAAAGTAGCATCCCTATGGGTGTACCAGCCCGTGTTTCATGAACTGCAGAGCCCACTGGCGAAAAACACCACCCTCCAGCTGCCGAGCACACCCCACAGACCCTTGGTCACTGAAATAGTGACTGCCAAGAGCTGCACAGTATGTCTGCAAAGTGTGTGAACATAATAGTGCGTCTATTGTTAAAAATGAATGTTATGATTGGTGTGTATAAGTTGTGAGTATTGACTCCGGGTAATTCTGTTTTGTTTCTAATGTTGAGGTTGTAATTGTATTTTTTTAAAGAGCCATTGTCTTAAGTACTGTATGTCTAATTGTTATGTTAAACAAAAAATTGTTCTGAGTGTTATAATATTTTATTGTGATGGTGTAGGTTAGTAAAACATTGTTCTCTGTGTGTGTTGTTGCAGTGTCTGCGCTTTCACGTTGTTCATAATCCAAACTGGATTTTCTTTAAAGTGTAGCCAGCAGTTTTCATAATTAAGAATAATATGTGCTATTAGTTGTCTTATTTACTTGTGCTAAAAGAAAGAAGTACTAAAAGGAAATTAAAAAAAAATAGTAAAACTCCAAAATCTCTTTTGTTTTTGGTTTGATTTATTGAGTGAGAACATTGTTGTCTTTTTTTTAATGATTTTCCAACATTAATAACAAAACGGATAATCAACATAACATACAATAAACATCATACAAATGGTACACTAAATCAAGGGAGGGAATAGGGCTAAAAAGGGAAAAAGGTATAATCACATGAAAATAAATCAAATAGTCCATTCAATAATCAACGAAGAATAAAAGAAAAGAAAAAAAAGGTCACAAACGTACAACCTTAACTCTCTCTCGTTCACGAGGCAACCCGAGGAATGAATACGTCCAATATGCCTGTCCAATTAGGGTACAGTGGTTAGTCAGAATGTTTTCACATGTATACACCTATTTTCATAATTTCATTAGCTACTTTTTACCCCCCGACTACTTTTGCTCGTTCTTTTTTTCCCTCCTCGTCTAACTCATTCCAATAGACATAACAGTTAGTTTTTTCCATAAGGGTACCATTTTCTATCAAATTCCATGTATTTCATTTCTGAATAATGCATATATTTTTCAACCCTATATATATTATTAAGTTCTCTCAAGAAATGATTGACAGTAGGTTTTATTTTGTTTATTCTGCATATATATATATATATATATATATATATATATATATATATATATATATATATATATATAATATATATATATATATAAAATGTTTAGCCCATAAGATAATGTGTTCAAAAACTTCATCAGTTTTTGTATGCTCATCATTTCCGAATAGAACCAGCTCCACATTAAACTCTATTCTGCTGCAATGTTCACATCTTTCTTTTAATGTTTTTTTCTAGTTCCCCCCAGAAATGTTTCGCAAACTGGCACTGCCACAAGTAGTGTTGAACTAAATCGGTTTCGGATTCACAAAATGTACACAGATCAGTGGTAAGAATTCCCATCTTCTTTAAGATACAATTTGTAACCAAAATTAATATTGTGACAAATTCTTATTTGGAACCATTTTAATTTAATTTCTTTAATTTGTTTCACTTGTTTCATTGTTGTTTCCCAATCTAACCACAATTTTTTATTTATCTTCCCATTTAACAAAGGAGCTTATATCAAATATTGTTATTTTTTCGATGAGATTGCTGTAAAAAGGTTTCGATCCCTTTTTAACGCTTGATAATAATTGTAGTGCTTTCGTTTTTGGTTACAGCTATTGTTCGTTACTTTAATACTTGCACTTCTTAAATACCATTTTATTGATGATATACAGCCCATGAATTCGAGGTAATTACAGTGATATCATATTTTTCAGAAAAAGTTTTATAATCGAGAAAACTTCCATCTTGATTGACAACATCTTTAACGAGGAATATCTGTTTTGCTATCCAGTTTTTAAAGTTAATGACGTCATTACAAACTCTAAACTTATCATTACAGAATAAAGGTTCTGCTAACACCTCATTCGAATTGTTTAAAAATACCTGATCCGCAAAATCAACATACGAAGTAAAAACGTCTTTCCAAAATTTATTGATTTTTTTGCTGAGGAATTTTCTAGGTCCACAGACGTCAAATGAATCTATTTCTGGATACGTAGCACTTAATATTGTTTTCCATTTTGAATTTGTCGTGTATATTCTTTTTAACCAGGTCAGTTTTAAAGCTTGTATATATTTGTTTAATTGTGGAATGCCTATACCTCCATTTTCAACAGAATGTACTGCGTATTTCCTTTTGATCTTGTCAGTTTTTTTTTTTATTCCATATAAATTCAAAATATGTTTTCTGAAGTTGATTTATTACGCCTTCTGGAGGATTAGGCAACAGAATCCATAGGTATATGAGCTTTGAAAGAATCATGGACTTCAGTGCTGCGTTCCTGCCTTGGGGTGTACATATACGTTTTGACCAAACTTTAAACAATTGTTTGACTTCAATAAATTTATCTGCATCATTGATTTCTGTCATTTTTGATAAACTCTCCTGTGAACCATACCTAGTATCCTATATTTTGGTGGATTCCATTTCATTTTCCTTTCGGAAAAGTACTCACATTTTGAGTTTTTTAGTTTTCCTAACCATACATTTACAGTTTTTTTTCATAATTGAGTTTTAGTCCTGAAATTTCTTCAAACTCTTTAAGAGTTTTAAACAGATTTTCTACGAAATCCTACCCCCTTCGGGGGGGGGACAAAAAAACTGATCAATACAATCCCTTTTAATTTTTGTATGTATATACCCCAAATTTATCCTTTTTTATTTGTGCGGGGACAAAAATTCACGAAAAAATTTAAAAAAATGGAAAACAATTTTAAAAGTGCTACGCCCCGTTTAGAGTCAGGCGTCTACTACTGGGGCCCTTATTATGAGGGGTTTTTGGGGAAAAAAGCCGTTATCACGGGGGGAAAAGCTTCACGGGGGTTTAAACTTTCCCTTTTTTTTTGGTATTCCGGGGGAGGGGTGGTGGGCCCTTTTAACACCGGGGGCCAATTTTGGGGGGAATTTTTCCCCTCCCATGAGGAGTAAATTACAGCGTTTACCCCGGTTTTTAACCTCTTTTTTTGGAAAGGGGAAGGAAACGAGGGCAGACATTGTTAAAACGGGGGCCGTCGAAGAAATCTGCAAATTTAAAAAATTTTATTTCGTAAACCGTAACATCCTTTTGAAGTTTTGGGATAAACGGGAAGTATATTGTAAATTTCGACTTACAAGGGACGAATCAAAGGATTACGGACAAAGGTGCACGATGATCTTTTTCCCGGGCCAATCGCCCAAGGTTCGCTGACCCAACCCTGCAAGGTTGTTGTCCCGCGATATTTTCCAGGGGGTGGGTTTCAAGACTTTGGGGAGAGCTAATGGATTTTACCAGAGCCAACAAGCAAACCAGGACGCGGTCCCCAAATGCTTGCGCGACCGCCCAAACGGGATTTTTTTCCAAATCAACGTAAAAGCTGTCTTCAGAAAGCAAAGTTCCCCGGGAGACCAAAACGGAGGGCGGGGGCTTCCCTATGTTTGGGTTTCCCTTGATGGAATCAAATTTTCAAATTTCGGGCACCGCCAGAAAAACGACAAAAATTCCGGAACGGAAAGAACTACCACTCAATCAATGTGCATTTTATGAAAACACTTTTTTAAGAAAAGAAAGCCTACACACACACAAAACACACACACTCACCCCAAAACACACACAAAAAACCACCCCACATTCCACCAAAACCACACACACACACACAAAACAACACACACACCCAAACCACACACCACACAAAAAATTTTTTTAAGAATGCGCGCACACACACAAACACTTAACCTAATTAATTATTTTAAATTTTAAATTAATTAAATTTGGGCAGTTTTTAAAGGGTTTTGGGGGTTTTTGTATGTTTTTTTTTTTACACTTTCTAAATCCATTCCTTTATTTTCCAAAAAAATTTTGTTTTTTCCCTAAATCGTTCTTTTTTCCCCCCATGTCTGCTTTTTTAAAGGCTTTTTTTTCTCCCCCGGGTTTTTCCAAATAGTTTTGTTTACCACTTTTTTTCAGGTAAACGATAACATTTTTTGGGGTACAAGGGAAAGAAGGAAAACCCGCAGTTTTTAATTGTATCTTTTCTGTTCAAGAAATTTTTTCCCCCTGGGACACTTATTTTTTTTCCTTTTATTTTTTTTCGACGTAAAAAATGTATAAAAAAAATATGCGAAAAAAACCCGCAGTGTCCCTGCAAATGCCCATTGAACAATAAAACATTCTTTTCAAAATTTTAACCCTTTTAAAATTGAAAAACGCTGCAATTTCCCAAAAACAATGACAGACTAAGATGTCACGCTGTTTCTTTTTGGGCAGCAGCCTCAAAGATTAGGTGATCACTGAATTTTGCAGGGAAAGGCTTAATAGAATTCATGAAAGAAATTGTATTTTGAAAGCAGGCCGGTTTCAGTTTTTAGTAGTTGGGGCTGTAGTTGTGTACTGTTTGGGTTTGTGGTGTGTGTGTGGTATGTCCCGCCCCGGGGCGCGTGAGTGTGTGTGTGTGTGAAATGAAAATGTGGGGTGTGTATGTGTGTGTAGGGTGTGTGTTTGTTTTTGGGGGTAGTTGGGGCGGCATTCGACAGATAACTCACGTGTTTTGCCCGACCTGAAATTTCCCCGGGACGTCTTAAAAAGGGTTAAGGCTTCGGGGGTTCTTTTCTTACATTTATTAGAAGGTCCCAGGAAAAATTTAAAACAATTTTAAAAAAGTACCTTGAAAAAAGGGTTTTTGAAAAACAAAAGTTGTAAAATATAACCCCTTTAAACATTTTTCTTTTCCCAACAGGGTTTTAAACCTTTTCTGTGAAAAACATATTTTTGACTAAAAGGGAACCCTTCCGGCCCTTTTGCTTTTGGGTTTGGGGACCAAGCTTTCGATTGAGCGATTTGCAGGGATCGTCCCATTTTTGCCGGCCTTTTTGGGTTTAAATTTTGAAATTTTGTTTTCTTGTTTGATAGACCTAACTTTTTGGGGCATTCGTGATATTTTTTAGTATGCAATTTTCTCACTTGAGTTTGGGTGTTTAAAATTTTTAACTGGGCCCCTAGTGCCGAAATGATCTCAAACCCCCAAGGGCCCGGGCCCACACAGTGTCGGTTTCCTTGGTTTTTTGAACCCCAAAAATTAGCTCACCCCCCGATACTTGCTTTGATTTTGAACCCCTTTCTTTTGGGACTGGGATTTTTAAATTCCCCCCGGCTCTTTCGCTTTAAATTTAGACTACAAGCACAAAACAGCTTTGTTTTGATTATATTTATGTCAATAATTGCCCTTTATGCCCTAAATTTTTTTTCCCTGTTTCGTGTGCCCCACGAATCTAAAATAATAATTTTTTGGGAGTGGAGGAGGTTCGCTTTCATGATTATTAATGCTTATTTAAACCCTTTTTTCCCTCGTTTTTAAATGTATTTTATTTTGAGTTTGCAAACCCTGGGAAATTTTTTTTGAATTTCAAAAAGGGATCTTTTCATATGCTTTTTGTTGCTAGGGCCCCTGGGACTTTAAAATTTTTTCAAATTTAGGCCAAACCCGGGCCCCCACCCAAAACCTTATTTATTCCTAACCCTACCCCCCCCCCCCTCTCTCTCTTCTCTCTCTCTTCTTTTGTACCGAGGGCAAAAAAAAGCCCCCAAAAGGGAAAAAATGCATAGCCCCAAATTTTTGGATTTATTTTTATTTTAAATTTAAAATTTAAAATAAAAAATTAAAAAATTGTAAAAAGGAGGCTCTTTTGCTCTTAGTACTGCAGTTTTGTTTGCTTCGTGGACTGTCTGCAGGGGCAATTTTCCAAAAGTTTTTTTGGGCTGAGGAGGGGGGATATCCGGGAAAAGGCATTCCCCAAACCACAACAAAGTCGGGCCATTTTCCCAAAAGGAAAGCGGGTTTGCCTCCCCCTGCTGTTCTTTTGGGCCCATATTTGGACATATTGGCTGAATGAAATTTTTACTTTCACATATTAGCCCAACGTTTGGGTTGATGTTTTTTAAACCTTTTTTGATAAATTAATTTTGGGTTTGTCTTAAAATTTAGCTCAAATTGAAAACATTTAGATTGTGTTTTTTTTTTCAAAAATCTGGTATTTTTTTCCCACAAATACCATTTTCTGGGTTTCTTATTGATTATTAACATTTTGATTATGCACACGGGGGTTTGGTCATCAAAATGACGTGTGACATAAATTTTTTTGGGGAAAAGGGGGCCGCTTTTTAAAACGAGTATTTTATTTCAGTCGAAAATTTCAAACCCTTGTCAAAGGGCCCTTTTTGGGGGGGGGGGTCCTGGTAGCCCTCTCATTTGGGGATGTTCAGAATAAGAATTGCTGCCGCGGGTTTTTCCCCCCCAGCTTTTTTCCTAAACCCATACCCATTTCCCTTTCTTTATTTTAAAACAAAAAAAAACAAAACAAAACAACAAAAACCTACCCTAATCAAAATTTTTCCCTAATGTTATCAAAATACAACTTTTTATCCTTTGAATCAAGACACTTCTCTCTTTTGTCTCTCTTTTCCTCTCCCCCTCTCTCTCTCTCTTCTCTCTCTCCCCCTCTCTTCTCTCAAAATCTCCCCTCCTGTAAATAAAAAGTGGGGGAGGGGTGTTCGTTTTTTTTTTTTCCCCCGGGGAAAAGGGGGGGGTGAGATGTTTTTTTTGGGGGGGGGTTTGGGTGAGAAAGAGGGTTTTTTGGGGTTTTGTTTCCATAGGGCCTTCAGCTATTCCTTGCGGGTTAAAAGATTTATAATACTCTTTACAGACTCCACCATAAGTTAAGGACCATCTTGAAAGAAGAGTTAAATTTTTGAATAAACACCGAAAGTATTGTTTTGGTAAATACTTTAGGTCAAGCTTTTTGAGTGAAAAAAGGTGAAAAAGGGGGTTAACACTGATACGAAAGGGTTTTGTCAAAGCTGCACAACCCACGGGGGCATGGAAAGAGCTTTTTCCCAAAAATTGTTTTTTTCCCCTTCAAAGTTTGCAAGTGGTATTAACTTTTGGGGTTTGTGTGTTTTTACATTTTAAAACAAACCCTAAAAAAAAATAAATGGTATTTTTACTCTTGTTTTTAAAAAAATTTTTCTTCCCTTGGGGGGGTTTTGGCCTCATGCCCCCCCATTGGGGGCTCTGTCCCGGCCCCCCGCCGGGGGCCCTTTATCATCCCCCCGGGGGCCCCCCGGGCCCCTTTTTTCTTGCAATCATCTTGATACTATTATGATGATTTTTAAAAAGAAAAAAACAATCCCCCCCCCCCCCCCAAAGAAAAAAAAAAAAAAAAAAAAAACTGAACCTATCCTCTGAAAATGTGCAGCATGATTCCATTCCTTTTCCCAAAGAGAAAAAACCCTTTCGGGGTTTTTTTTTTTCTGGTCTTTGGCCGCCTACTTCAGCCATAAAATTCTTTTTGTTTGTTTTGTTTGGGTGTTTTTTTGGTTTTTTTTTTTTTTGGAAACACAAAACTTCAAAAAGGGTTTGACAAAACATTTCCCAAATTTGGGTTATGGTAAAGCATATCAGGAAAGTGCTTAAACTTTAATAAATAGGGGATTTGTACTTTAAAGGGTCAAGCCCAGGGGGAAAGGTCATTTTTCCAGATATATAAAACGGACACAAAAGTTGGGAGATTTCCCTCCCCTTTTCAAAACTTCATATGCTTACTCTGTACGATCCCTTTTTCACCCATATGAAAAAAACAGTTTTGTAATTTAAAGGTTTTATTGAAATAAAATCATTTCAAGGCACGAAATTTCTACGGACACAATAACTTGAGAATCGTTTGATCTATTAAAAGAATTTAATATAGTAAAAAATTTGATGCCCGGGTTGTGTTAAAAATAGGGGCTTAGTGTTTAAGGTCAAGAAAAAGAAATCAGGTCCAAAAGGGTCAGAAAAAAAAACGGACAGTACATTTAAAAAGGCTTCCCACCTTTTTTTCTTTCCTAGGTTCATTTTTAAATTTTTTTTGTGTTCGAAATTCCTCTTTTTTCCCCCTTTTGCCCTGGTTGCATCCTTTTTTCTGCAGGAATTTTCCCATGTTTTTCTTCTTTTTTCCTGAAAAAAAAAAAAAAAAAAAAGAGCGGGGTGGGGTTTTTAAATGGCGAATTTTGTTTTAAAGGTATTAACTGTTTTTGTTTTTTAAAGGGCAGGGTTGGTTTTTAAAAAACTTTTATCCCCCCCCCAAAACAAAAGGTTGAGGGGGGGTTTGGAGGGGAAGGATACTGAAAGGGGCCCCGCCCGTGCATCGGGTCCTTTTCCGTGGGACTGTGGATCAAAAAAACTGTTTCAAGGGTAAAAACCCCAAAAAGGGGTTTAAATTTACTTTAAATGAAACTTGGTAAAACACATTCAAAAATTCCCTTATTTGGGGCCCTTTTTAAATATTTTGAACGTTAAAAATTGAAAAAATTTTGTCCATGCACAAAGTGAAAACTTATCTGGCCGCCCAAACCGTCAGCCCTTTCGTCCAAAACTTTTCCCGGGGTGAAACTCCAAAAACCTATTAAAGTTACATTTATGAAACTTGGTACACACTTTTCATTAAAAGTGTGTTGTCCTTTTAATATTTTAAACCTGTTAAAATTTTAAAATTTTTTTCCCGGGTTTCCATGGAAACAAGTGTAAATTTAGTCTGGGTTTCTGCCCGGGCCAAACCCCCGAAATTTCTGAGCAAAATTTCTCCAAAAGTTAAAAGTTACTTTTTAAATAAACTTTTAGGGGCACTTTTGAAAAAAATACTGTATTTGGGCCCTTTTTGATATTTTGAACGTTCAAATTAAATTTTTTTTTTTGCGGTTTCCATGGAAACAAGTGAAAAATTCCCCGGATCAACTTTTGTCGACGTGGCGGGGTTATAGATGACTATGTCTTTTTGGTTTTTTTTTTTAAATATTGTGTTGTGTTTTTTCACCCAAAGTTCCCCCCTTTTCGTGAAATTTACAAGGAAAAACAATTTTTTACAAATAAAGAAGAAAAAAAAAAAAAGAGGAAGCATCCCTTTGACAGCTTCACGTGTTTTTCGGTTCTATGAAAACGAAAGTGATTTTTTGATCTACTGTGATTTCATTTTTGGTTTTTCCTTAACCCCAAATCTTTGATGTCTCTATTGTCGCCCCCACTACAAGGGCATTAATTAGGTGGTTTTTTACTTATCTTGAAAAAAAATGTTTACTTCCTCAAATGATGGGTTTTTTGCTTGGTTGACATGTAAAAAAAAGGTAAAAAGGAAAATAAAAAAAACAAAAAAAGGAAAATATAAAATCTGTCAACAACCCAGTAAAAAAATTTAAAATGGGGATTATCAAAGTTTTTCTCCATAAACCAAGTGAGGTTTTCCCAAGGGCAGCACCCCGGGTCATTGGTCGGGGTTTTTTTCTAGTTATAGCTGGAAAACCCATTTATACCTAGATCAAGTGGGGGAAATGTAGAAATCCCATTATTTGCCCTTCCAGAAAGAAACAAAACCCCACGGAAACAAAAGCGTTTTTCCCTGGAAAAAATTCATAATAAAAGCCACTGTCATGGGATGATAGGGAAAAACATTTAAATACGAAATGCGGGAAAAAAAAACCCAAAAAAAAAGGCTTGTTCTTGTTTTTTCCCTTGAGCATTCACTAAGGGGAATGAAGTAGGGTTTCCCTGTTTTTTTTAAGTCTTTTGGTTCGCCCCCTCTCTGTTCCTTTTTAAAAGGGTTTAAAATCTATTTTCTCCTGCAAAAAAATTAAAAAAGAATGAAAACTAAATCTCGGGTCATGCTTTTATAAGAGGGCGGGGCCCCTTAAGCAAAAGATGATAAAATTTTTCCTCTTGTCAGGAGGGGAAAACAGATCTCAAAACTTTTCTTTGGGGAATTGAACAAAAACCCATTTGTTTTTGTCCCCTGAAAGGCTTCTTTGGGAACTGGGATTCTTTAAAAAAAACATATGGAAATTTCATTTAAAATTTGTTGTTTTCTTTGAATTTAAAACGGAACCCCTTTTGGATCCACGCTGTGCAAAATTCTTTTAATTTTGGCTTTTTAGTCCTTAAAAAAGATTTTTAAAAATTTGTATTTGACTGTTTTTTCGAGATGACCCGGGAACGAATTTTTGGGTTTTTGGGGCCGATTATTTTAAGCGGGGGTTTTTTTTTTTGGACTAAAAAATAAAAAGGTCCCAGGTTCAACGCCATTTTGCATCGCCTCGGGTAAAAAGGAAATTTTCCTCGGAGTGGGCCAATGTGTTTTACCCCTTTTTCCCCAACCCAGCCCGCAAAGTTGGTATGTGACTCCCCTTGGGGCGGGGTTTTAATTTAAAAAGGGCGGTCACACCCCGTACTCCTCCAAACATAGGTGTCCAAAAATTGTCCCTTTGAGGTATGTAAAAAAAAAGCCCCATACATACACAAAAAAACAGCGGGGCTGCTTTTTCCCCTTTTTTGGCCCTCCTTTGTATTTACTGCATTCATTGCAACGATCGTGGGGGGGAAAAGACAGCCTTAAAAGGGGTAAAACGGAAAAAAACCCCTTTTTAAGCGAATCTTTCATGGCGCAACTTTAAAAGTCATTTCGGGAACACATTTCTGTGAGAATAACGTTTCATGAAAAAGAACCCGTCTTCCGCCGAATACTTAATGATGGTCCCCCCGAAATTGGGGACTGGGTTTTTTTTATATTTACTCATATTTTTTTTGGGGGAAATGTTCTACCCGTCATGTACAATTTTTTTTTTTTTTGGGTTTTATAACTCCCTTTTCTTTTTTTTTCAGTTCATGAAAATTTCTTTAAATATAAAAAATCAGTGAATTAGAGGAGGGAAAAACCCTTTTATATGGGGTTTATTTACTTCATTTGGGACATTTGAGGATGTTAATGTATTTAAAGGGGGCACCCCAAATGTCAAGTTTTTGGTTACTTTCCAAACTAACGGGAGGGGTTTTTTCCCTTTCCCTTTTTTTTTTTCAGCCCCGAAAACCGGGTTTTAATTTTTTGCATGCTTTGTAGTAAGACTGTTTTTTTTTATCCATGCATTTCTGAACAAAGAAAAATTATGTTTTTTTTTTTGAAATACCATTTTTTCCCGATTGACTTTTTCTTTTCTCTCATTTTTTTTACCCCCCCCAAGATGTTTTTTGCCTTTTGGTGTTTTTTTTTCTTTGCCCTTGAAAAACTTTTCACATCATTTCTAAGGGTTTTCTAGACGGAAAGGGTTTAAAATGGTTCTAGAAAAAAAATGGTTTAGATTTTGGGGTTTAAGTGATTTTGCTGTTTTTGGGTACGGCTTGGTTTTACAAAATTTTATAGACAGTATCACAGAGGCCGCCAAATTTGGGGGGGCCATAAATTTTTCCCCAAATCCATTTTGTCTGTGCTGTGCCCCTAAGCTAGGGGGTGGGGGTTCACCCCGTTATGATACCCTGTTCATGAATTCCCTTTTAGAACACCCCTTTTTAATTGAAGCCCCTTTGGGGTTTCTAAAAAACTCCCTTTTTCCCCCCCCCACCGTAACCCCCCTTTAAAAAAAAAAAGAAAAAGAAAAAAAAAAAACCAAACAAATAAATAGATTAAATGAGCAAACAATAAAAAGGGGAAAATTTCGGTGCTTTGCTTGTCGGAGTCTGCATTTTTCGGGAAAGCATTCTTTTTTTCTGCGGAAAACTCTTTTCCTTCCCCCCCCCCCCCCCCCCTCTTTTCTCTTCTTCATTTTTAAAAGAATTGAAATTTAGGGCCATAGGGAAAAAGTGCCGTACCCAAAACTCTCTTGGTTTTCAAGCTAGAAAATTTCCCTTTATTTCTGGGTAGCTCGCATTGTCCTTTATTCCCGTTGTTAATCTCCTTTTTTTTGTTCTTAGTTTTCC
Organism: Conus ventricosus; assembly: GCA_018398815.1. Classification (NCBI taxonomy): domain Eukaryota; kingdom Metazoa; phylum Mollusca; class Gastropoda; order Neogastropoda; family Conidae; genus Conus; species Conus ventricosus. The sequence goes on from JAFLJL010011929.1 coordinate 13,653, forward strand.
CCCGGGCCCCCTAAACCCTTTCATCTATATTTAATATTTTGTAGTATAAAAAGTTGGGTTTTTTTCAGGTTTATCAAATGTGTTAACATTGGAATGGCATGAGCTGTCCCCTTTTAAATGTTTAATTTTTCTATTTTGCCCCTTTTTGTTAACCCTTTTTGGGGTTTGTAGTTTGAAAAATTAATTTAAAAATGCCCCCCAGGCTTACTTAAAGTTATATAAACCTTTGACCCTTTTTTTGAAATTCTGGGATTGATTTAAAACAAATGGAATCGCTGCTGTCCTCACTACCGCTCGACATGGTTGGAATTCTTTTTTTGATACTTTTTTTATAGTTTTTCCCAATTTGGGTTTTTTCCCAATTTTACTTGTGTTTTTTTTTGTTTGTTTATGTGCCTTTTGGTTTTTTATTTTTTTTTCAAATTTTTATTTTATTGGGAAAACATTGATGCCCATTTGAAAAAATTGGGTGAAAGATTTTTATGGTGTAATTTGGGGGCCCCAAAGTTTTCAGTTTCCCGGGGGGTATTTGTTGGGTGTTTTTGTTTTTGTTAAGTTCCCCCGCTAATCAGCCAGTCACCCCAAAATGTGTGCACCCCGCCTTAAAACCCCAAAAAATCTAAGCCCCCCTTGGGTAAGAAATTTCCCTGTGTGGGAAAATTTTTTAGTCCCCCCCAGGGTTGGGAGCCACATGCAATTCAGGGGCCTGGGGTAAAATTTAAAAAATGAAACAAAAACTTAAAAAAATACAATATTTTTAAACTTAGGATGGGTCCCCCTATATTTAAAAAGGGGTCACCCTGTTTAAAGTACCCGAAGAAAATTTTTTTTTAAAATCAAGTTAATGCCCTCTAAAGTTTTTTAAAAAAAAGTGTGTGTGGTTTTTTGGGGGGGGGGGGGGGGGGGGGGGGGGCAGGGAGGGGGGGGGGGGCATTTAAAAAGAGCCTGTAAATTTTGGGCTAAAAGGGACTGTCAAACATGACTTTATGTTTTCTTTCACGAAGTATTCAAAGATAAACAGGTTTTGCTTTTTTTAAAAATTGTTTTGGAAAATTTTTTATGGTTATGGCAGGGTGGTTAAATTTTTCAAAAAGATTGAAGGGTTTCTGTTAAACAAAGTTTTGGGAAATTTTTTATGGGTTTTGTTCGTGGGAAATTAATTTAATCGGGGAAAATTGAGTTTTTTGTTAAAAAAATTTTGGAAGTTTTGAGGGGTTTTGTTCAGGGGAGTTAATGAATCGGGAAAATTGAAACTTTCGTTTAAAAAATTGGGTTTGGAAATTTTTTATGGTTATGTTTAGTGGAGTTAATGAATCAGGAAGTTTTAGCTTTCTGTAAACAATTTTGGAAAATTTTGTGGGTTTTGTTTTGGATTTTTTGAATCAGGAAATTGACTTTTTTAAAACAATTTTGGAAGTTTGGTTTGGGTTTTGGGCAGTGGAGTTAAAGAATCAGGAAAAAGAGCTTTCTGTTAAACAATGTTGGGGTTTTTATGGTTTGTTTTTAGTGGAGTTAATGGGGAAACAGGAAGATTGAGCTTTCTTGGGTTTAAAAATTGGGTTTGGGGTTTGATGGTTTTGTTCATTTGGGGGGGTTTTTGAATATAAAATTTGGGCTTTCTGTTAAAAAAAGTTTTGGGGAAAATTTTTATGGTTTTGTTCAAATAAGTTAAAGAATCAGAAGATTGAGCTCTGTTTAACAACGTTGGAAGTTTTTATGGTTATGTTCAGTAAAAGTTAATGAAAACAGGAAGATTGGCTTTCTCCTTTGTTTACCCGGGAAAAGAAAAAAAAATATCATTTTGAAAACCATTTCCCGTTGTTTAACATGCTGTCTTTGGAAATTTTTGTTTGCTTCATTTCCCGCAACACACTGTGGGGGTTTACCCAAAATATTGGTGACCAATTGAGTTTTGACAATTTTTTAGTTCCCCAGGCATGAGAGTCTTTTAGTAAAATTACCGATTTCAGTAATGTGGGAAGCCTCAGGAGTCATTTTTTGAGATCTGTATAAACCTTTTTTGGGGGAAAAGGAAGGGGGGTTTATGTATGTGGGATTTGTTTTTTCAACTTGCAGAATGTCTTAATTTAGGTTTTCTTGTGAGAATCAAAAAATAAAATAAAATAATTGCATTCCCGTTTTAACTTTGAAAAGTTTCCTGGGGTTTGATGAAACTATTTATCTTTATGTTTGAAAAAAGGGTTAGCTTAGGGGGAGGCTGAAAAAGGGGGGAAAATCCTTGACATTTTCATAAAAATTAATTATACAAGATACGTTCTGAATACTGACAAACTCAATTTGGGATTTGAGGGTTTAAAAGGTTTTTTTAAAAACTTTGAAAAATTTCTTTTTCCCCCCCTCTTTCCCATTCTACAATATAACCTTACAAAAACAGTGAAATAAAATTAACAAAAAAAAAGTCAAAATCCTGGGGGGCTGTACCCCCAAAAAACCCTTTACCCCTACCCTAATCTTGTTTTCTTCGCAATTTTGGGGCTTTTTTTTGTTTCCCCGATTTCCCGTTTATGTTTTCAGTAAATTTCCCCAAATTTTGGGAAACTCAAACCTGGGTTTCCCAGCTTTTTGGCAGTCGCACTAAATGAAATTTTAGGGACCCGTTTGCGTTTTGTGGTTTTCCCCTTTTTTTTTAAAATGACTTTTGGGGTTTCTGCTACAAAAATTTTTCGGGGACAATTTCCAAAATTTACATGGTTTTTTTTACTTGAGCTATTCCTGGCCAATTGGGGGGGGGCCTCAGTTTTCTTTTTTCCAAAAGACTAGTCCCCCGAAACCCCCCCATTTAAGTCTTGTTTGGGGAGGGGAAAAACCCTGCCCAAAAAAAAGAGTCGGCCTGGGAAATTTTTTATTCCAAGTTTGGGGAAAGCCCCCTTTGTTTTAGATTCAATTTCCCCTAAATTTTTGGGGCTGTGGACTTCTAAAGCTTACAATTTTTCTTTGGGAATTCTGAAAACGAATAGTAAAATACGCAAAGCAAAATTGGGAGCTGGAGCTATAATTTCTTGTGGAGAGTTCTTACCCCCGGGGAAATCCCAACCCAAAACGTTTTGAGCGAGACCTGTGGTTCATTTTGAAGAAAAAAAGAATCCGCTCAAAGATTCAACACAAAGTAAACTCCCGGGTAAACCTTTTTTTTAAATTTTTAAGAAATTCTGTTTGGTTTTACAAAAATTTACATTTTCCATTCAGCAAGCAAATTCCCGATTTTTCATACCCTTTCCAGGGAGAAATTTAAAAAAAAAACACATTGAAAAAGTAAAATTTTTAATGTGGGGTTTAAAAAACAAATAAAAAAAAAATAACAAAAAACAACAAAAAAGGTTTTATAAAATACAAATACAAATTTTTTAAAAAGCATTTAAAAATCTCCGGGGGGACAAAAATTATTTAATTTTAATAAACGGGTTTTCTTTTTGGGAAAAAAAAATGGGACATTCCTTTTTTTTTGGGTTTTGGTTGGTTTTTTTTTAAAAACCCCAGCTAATCACTCTGGGGGTTTACCCAATAAAATGCACTTGTCTCACCACAGGGAAACAGAACACCTTTTGGGTGGAAGACATGTGTTTTGGCAAGTTTTTTTCCCGCCTTTTTGGCAGCCCGCTCTGAATTCGTGGGGGTTTTTCTGTGGGGGTAGGGTTTTTTACTAAATGTGAAAAGTCAGTCAAATCGTGTCCCAAAAATGACCCCCCAGAATGAAGGAGGCAGTTGTTGTCCTTCAAAAAAGGGGGTTGAAATTTTTTTTCTAGTGGAATGCCTTTGCCAAGATTTTATCCCCCCCTTTTTTGCCAAAAAACTTTTGGGGCAGGGTTGGTTTTTTTCAGTTGGGCCCAAAAGGGGCCAAAACCCCTCTCAAAAGGGTGCAACACTAAGAGCCAGTACAAAGATTCCCTACTTTTTAGTCAGTCTTTTACAAGAGACTAAGCCCCGCAGAAAATAAATAAATACAGCCCAAATTGATAAACAAAAGGCCCAAACACCTCACTTCCCAAAAAAAATACAGTAAAGTTTAAAAAAAAAATCAGAGTGCATTACCCTTTCTTCCTATGACAAAAAAGTAAAAAAAAGAAATTTTAAAAAAAGCAAGAAGGGAAAAAAGAAAAAAAAAAACAAAAGGAAAAAATTTTAATGTGCAAAACCAAAAAGCATACGGCATCCCCATTCCATTTTTTTTTACAATAATTTTAATTTTTTTTTACAACTTTTCCCGCTGGTTTAAACTTTTAATAATATGTTTAAGGTTTTTCCCCTGGGTTTAAAAATTTTTTTGTTTTTCATTTTGCTTTTCAGGGGGATAGCCTGTTTTTATAGTTTTCAAGAAAGAAAACACCGGTCTCCTGGAAAGAAGGTTGGGAAAAACTCTTTTTTTTGTTTATTAAAAATTTCTGATTTTTCGAAAAAAATGGGAAAAAACTTTTCCAAAAAAAGCCCATTTATCCCAAAAAAAACAATGGAAAAATTTTGTTTAGGGGTACCCCAAAAAGTGGGGGGCTAAAAAACCCCAATAATTTTGTTAAAAGTTTACAAAAACGTAAAAACCTTTTTGTTCCCGATGATGGGGGGAAAAACTCCTTTTTTTGTTTATTAACAAATTTCTTATTTTAGTCGAAAAAAGGAAATTTCATTCCAAAAGGGAAACCCCTTTAAAAAAACCCCCCCCCAAACCATGAAAATTTTGGGGGGTACCCAGAAGTGGGGTCTGAAAAAACAATATTTTTCAACGACCCCTTTACAAACCATTGTTTTGTTTTGTGTGGTGTGGTGTGTGTGTGTTGTGTGTTTTTGGTGTGGTGTGTGTGTTAAAAAGTGTTATGTGAGTGGTATATGGTATGGTGACACTCTAAATTTTAAAAAAAAGTCTAAAGAAAAAAGAGGGGCCCCGGGGGAAGGGGGGTATTTACATTGTTAAAAATTTTTTAAAAAAATTGAAATTTTAGGGCTGGGGGCCTTTTTTAAAAAGATGATTTTTGTCCCAACTGCAGGTTTTCCACCCAGGGATGGATGGTATATTGTAAAGCATGTGCATGAAAACTTTTAAAGTGTTGATGATGGGGTCCCGTGCCATGAGAGAGAGAGAAGGGGAGAGAGAGGGGAGGGGAGAGAGAGAGAGAAAAAAGAAAGAGAGAGGGGAGAGAGAGGGGAGAAAAGAGAGAAAAGAGGGGAGGGGAGAGAGAGGGCAGTGTAAATGTGTGTATGTTCATGCGCGCCCAAGAAAAAAAAATTTAAAAATTTAAAAAAAAAAAAACATGCCGGGGAAGTCCAAGACCTTGTTTTTTTTGTAAAAAAAAGAAAAAACAAAAACCCATGTATGAAGAAATTGTTTTAATCCCTTTGTGTGTTACACATATTTGCTTGTGGTATGTTACAGGTGGTCTGCAATGCAGACATGGTGTTCACTGATGTTGTTGCGAGATGGCCTGGCCCCGTCACCCCCTTCCCCACACTCCCCAAACGGATTTTCCCCTCTGTCTTTAAATAGATTGGTGTTAGCTGTCCCGAGGTGAAGTACGCGTCCAAGAATACAGTGATAAGTTGCAACTGGTGTAGCGTGCCACCGGTGGCAGCTATCACCGTGGTAAGCTTACCACCAGTGACAGCCTACCACCGCGTCATAACTACGGGCCCCGGGCTATACCGGGAGCCGGTATAGCCCAGTGGTAGAGCGCCTGACTCGTAATCTTGGTGATCTGGGGTTGCGGGTTCGAACTCCGCCCGGCGTTTCGGTACAGGGGGATTTTTCCCTCGGGAGTTAACATTGGTTCTGATTCCATTTCCATACAGTCCTTCGAATGAGACTATAAACCGAGGTTCCGTGTGTGAGCGCACGCATAACATCTTGCACACATGTCAAATCCCATCACCAACTTTAGGAAGAGAAGGCCAGTTTCGCCGTTGGTATGGATGACACGTTACACATAGCATGCACCTGCGTGAGAAATGGAAAGAATGAAGGATAGTAAGGAAAATGAGTGATCAATATTGAACGATACTGACTGAATGACACGGGAAACGACTGAATGAAGCGCCAGCTGGCAGCTCTTCAGTCGGCATCTACCCAGGTAGGCAGCCCGTTGTGTAAAACGAGTGTTGATTGTAAAGCGCTTAGAGCTTGGCCTCTAGCCGAGAATAGGCGCTATATAAGTATTCATTATTATTATTATTGATTCCAAGTCTGTTTTGCAATCACTGCAAACTTGGGATTGCAATGGCCAGAAAAGATTTACTATATGAAATAAGTTACCTGATTCACTGTATTATGTCTCGGGGTATAATCGTAGACTTCTGTTGGATTCCTTCACATTGTGGTCTCAGAGGGAATGAAATAGCAGATAATCTAGCTAAACGTGGTGCATAAAACTTTCAGAATGTGTGATAAATTTGCCATTACATCCTTCCAAGTGTGAAATTACTATTCAACCCGGAACTCTACGTTTACAAAACCTTATTTTTGTGACAAATGCTACACACTGCCTAGCTGCTCTCGCCATCTGGCTAAGATTATCGCAAAATTAAGGCTGAACACATGGAAGACCAATTTTCTCCTGAAGTTGTGTGTGTCTGTGGAAAATTCATCTATGTGCATCACCTTCTATTAGATTGTCCCGTTTTAACTAAAATGTATAAGGCGAAAGATATCAATCTTGACAAATATGAAAATGAGAGTCATGTTCTGTCTGACTCATGCATAATTGAGTCTGCCGCCACTTTAGCAAGTTCTGATGTAGCTAGACTATTATGAGGGTCCTTAACTGATATGCGGTTTTCTTTTTCAATAAGTGTATGCAGATGTATGTGTTGAAATGACTTAAGTTTTTGTTTTTTGTTTTTCGTCTCATATCATCTGCCGATGCAAAGACGTAAATTTAAAAACCACCACCATCTCACCCACAACAAAAAAAGAAGCTGGTTCGGATTTATTAAATCCTATGATTTTAAAAGAAACATGGCGAACATTCCATCCTAAAGCCAAGATTACACATGGTCCAAATCTACCCGTTTTTTTGCAAGAAGAATTGCTTACATTAATTGTGATGCTTTTTCATACACATCCATACGAGGAGCAAATATTGAAACATTTCCACACTCAGACCGCAAATTTGTGAAAGTTAAATGAAATTTACACATAAATTCGAAAGAGGTCCAGGATACTGGAAATTTTACAGCTCATTGCTGTCAAAGGAAGAGTTTTCTCAATGAAACGACTAACCTCATTGATGCCCACTTTAATTTGCAGTATGACAAGGAAACCCACAAAAGGCATGGGAAATGTTTAAAGTATAAATAAATCTTCTGTATAAACTTTTCAAAGGACGAAAAAAATTGGCCTCGCAGAAACCAAACCAAAGTCAAACAGCTGAAAGAAATTGAACAAAAACGGTCATACAACTCCTGGATAAAGGCTTAGCAATAAAAGCCACATCACCTTAAAAAAAAGAAATAGAACTGGAAGAATTGAAAGACGCACGCGGCGCTCAAATTCGATCAAGAGTCAAATGGATCGAAAAGGGTGAGAAGAACACTAATATTTTCTGCCCCTTAGAAAAGACACAAAGGGGCAGCAAACCTTATTGCATCACTGTGTATAAATCAGTCATTAAAAGACAATCCCAAACAAAACTAGATGAAATTAAGCAATACTACACACAGCTATACAAAAAGACACCCCAATTAAACATGGAGAGACGATAAAAGACGATTTTCCTAGCTGATGATGACTTCCCCACACTCACAGATGAAGAAAAAGAATTCTGCGAAAAGGAAATTACACCAGACGAGCTCATGCAAGCCCTTTATCATTAAAAAAAATGAGTCTGCACCGGGGAGTGATGGCCTCACACCACTCTTCTACAAGAAATTTCTGGGATAAATGAAGACAACCCTTACTGAATTGTATTACAGCTTCACTTGAGCAAGGTGAATTATCCTTTTCTATAAAAACAAGATTCATAAATTTATACACAAAGGCAACGATATAGACAAACACAACCTCACTAATTACAGGCTAATTACACTCACAAATACAGACTACAAAATATTCACAAAGGCACTAGCCTTCAGACAACAGAACATAATAACATTAATCGTAAGCGAAGACCAAGTAGGATTTAAAATAAGGCAGAAACATAGTCTTCCATTTGATATTCTTTGATGATCTCACTGCATACCTCAACAGAACGAACCAACCAGTGCCCTACTTGCACTAGAACTTCTCTAAAGCGTTCGACACCCTGTCTAAAGACTGTATCTTAGAAACGCTTGATTTGTTCAATTTCGGCCCACGACTTAAAAATCTGTTTTAAAACCCTTATGAAAAACACACAAAGCTGTAGTCACAATGGTTGATGGCTATCTGACTGGTTTCCCAACAGAAAGAGGCATTAGGCAAGGTTGCTCACTCAGTCCTCTCCTTTTTGTGATTAACTGTTGGACACTACTATCCGAATAAGGAACAGTAAAGATATTCAAGGAATTAAGTTAACACAAAAATCCTGACGAAAGAAACGCATCCACCTGTTCTAAAAAAAACATTTGCGGATGATACAACGCTGACCCCTTAAAGATGAACGAGATATTAAGGAAGCCACAAACATAGTTATGAAATTCGAGGATTTTTCCGGCTTAAAGCTAAATAAAAAGCAAGTCAGAAGGCATATGGTTAGGATCACGAAAGGTGAAACGGGCACTTTTAATGAAATCTGGTAAACTCAAAGTTTTTGGCGTTTACTTCTCAGCAGACAAAGACATTTCTGAGATCGAAGAAAACTGGAAAGCCAAGTAGATACGATTACCAAAATCACCAAGCAATGGGGGAAAAAAGAAACCATCCCTCTATGGTCAAGTTATTCTAACTAAAACATTTCTGCTGTCACAATTCTCTCACGTATTGCAAGCAGCATCTATACCAAAACAAACCCGTCACTCTATTAATTCACTATTTATAGGTTCCTATGGAAAAAAAAGTTCAATAATACAAAGCATTCGAAAAGATAAAAAGAGGTGTCCTAGCCTAGAAAAGTTAAAAGGCGGCCTAAGTATGATTAACATCGAACACCACCAACAAATGTTCCAAGTCAAATGGGCGGCAAGACTCCTCAAAGAAACCAAAGCTCACTGGAGCATCCTCGCGCGAAATAACATGTCACCTTTCAGAACAGCCACTGCGTGTTTAACTGTAATATTGATCCTAAAGAAATTCAAGGATTAGAAAAAGTTACCTCAGTCCTTTGGAAAGACGTGATAACTGCAGTCACCACCCTTTAACAAAGACCCCACCAGTACAGAATGTTTAAAACAGAGCCTCTGGACACAGAAATATAAAACAAAGGAATAATACATTTTAAAAAA
>JAFLJL010011941.1:0-14845 GCA_018398815.1 Conus ventricosus
TTTTTAAGGCCAACCAATGTTGGAATTAGGCCCCTTGGCGAGGTTTCCATGCCAAATTGGCCCTTTTTTTAAAAATCCCCAAATACGGGGCAATGTGGGAAAAAACCTGCGAGTTTAAAAAAGGTTCATTTGGTTTTTTTTTTGGGCCAACAAAAAGCGGAAGTGTGTCAAGGTTTTTCAACCTCCTTAAACCCCTCTCTTTTTTTTTTTTGTTTGTCCCCCCGGGTTCTAAAACCTCGGTCAGCTTCCTCTCTCCCCCCCTCCCCCTCCCCCCTCTACCTCTCCCCCCTCCCCCTCTCCCTCTCTCTCTCTCTCCCCTCTCTCCCCTCTCTCTCACCCCACACACACACACAAACAACACACACCACACACACACACACACACACACACAAACACACGCGACTGCACTTGAAACAAACCAAAAATAGAGAAATGTACGAAATTGTTAATCGGGGACGGGGGTGTTTTCCCAGATCAAAATCCTACACAGAGTCGTTTTGCGCGCGCGGCGCGCGCGCACGCACGCACGCACGCACGCTTCCCACACACAACACACCACACACACACACAACACACACACACACACACACCACACAAAAGGGCAAACACACACACACCAACACACACACACACACCCCAACACACACAATAGATAGATAGATAGTTAGTAGAAGATAGATAGATAGATAGTATGTATACACAGAGAGAAAGAGAAAACAATAAAATACATCTTTCACACATAAGTGCACACGCGCGCAAAACGCGCTATGTCAGTTTCATCCGGAGGGGTGGGGGGGGGGGGGCATGCAGATAGCCCCCTATACATAAATTTATACTCCATCGTTAAGTATCGAGACATCTGTGAAGCATTCAAAACAGGGGTTAATTGAAAAAACTGGCAAGAATGGGGGTCAGTACGAATTAGCAGATGTGTGAACGTGCATCAGCCAAAGGGCCCGCTGGTAGACCTTAAAGCCACCAACCCGGCCATTATAAACATTGCCTGGGAAAAAAATGAGCAATTTGGATCTTGAAACCATGATGTGAGCGAAACTGACCAACCAAAAGTTTTTTTGTTTCTGTAAAGATGCATTTTACAAGGGGAAATTCCTCAAAGCTCACACTTTTCACAGATGGTTTTAGTATTGTGTAAAAAATCGTCAGGGTTTTGCTTTTGTTTTAAAACCCTCACAAAAAGGGTTTAAAAGATATATTCCATGGAAAAAAAGGCCCAAAAACGTTTGTGTTCCCAAATTTAGAGTTGTTATTATGTCCTTTTTCATATTTAACTGCCTTGCCCCCATCAATTTTTTAAAATAGTTTTTTATGTGGGTTCAATGTTTTGTTTGGGAATCCCCTAAAAATTTTCCCAAAAACTGTTTTTGAGCAACTTTCTTGAAAAAAAAAATATGCAATCTTGTTCTTGTTTTGATTGAAAAAGGAACGGATGTCACCTTTGTTGGATTCCTTTGCTTTGTGGTTTTTTGGGGGGAAATTTGAGTAGCTGGGGATGCGCAAAAAAGAGGAGCCAGAAATAAAAAAATTTGCACACATTTATTGAAAAAGGGTTACCCTTTTCTTTACCTGAAGTCAATCAATTATTTAAGCAAACCGTCTGGTGGTTTCAGAAAAACACCACAAAAAAAAACATTGCTCGGTGGGGTGATAAAAAAAATCTTTTAAAATTTTTTTATTAAAACAGGGTAAACGGGCTTTCATTTTCAAGTAAAAAAACATGTGCCAATAAAAAATTTTTTTTTCAGTATTTCATAAAAAAAAAACTTGATGTTTTAAAAAGCTAATAATTTTAAAAACTTTGCAAAATGTATTTGTGGAAAACGAAGAAAAAAACCCAGCAAGAAACCTGTTTTTTGATTTTTTACCTCTTCAAGCACTTTTTAACCAACTATTTGGGTTTTGTTTTTTTGTGTGTTTGTTTTTTTTAGATTTAAAGTTTTTCCCTTCAATTTTGGTTTTTTCTTTAATTTGTATTTCCCGTTAAGCATTACTGAAAGGGATTATTTGCAGGAAAGTTGTAGGGTTTTTAGGGGGAATTTATTTTCGCTTAGAAAAACCACATTAAGATACATTTAAACAAAATCAGAGCCATCTCTTCTCTCTCTCTCTCTCTCTCTCTCTCTCTCTTCTTTTCTATTCTCTTCTTATCACGTGTGAACAGACGTTAAAACAAAAGTATATTTATTCTACCACAAAACAAAACACCACACACCACCCCACACACCCCAACACACACCACAAAAATGCACCCACACACACAAAACACACAACCCCCCAACCCCCCCACACAAAACCACACCCACAACCCCCACACAACCACACACATACAACCCACACCACAAACACAAAAACCACACATTTCAAAAAAAAAACTACAAAATACTTTGCTTATGGGTTTTTTAAAAACCCAAAAAAAAAAAAAATTTTAATCTTTTTATGAACATTTTAAACGCTTTCCCTCTTTTTAAAGGGGAAAAACTTTGTCCCAATACAAAAATTTTTAAATTTCGTTTTTATAGATTAAAACTTGATCCCTTTAAAAAACTAAATATATAAACAAAGAAAAATGTATTTTTGGGAAAACAAAGGGAAAAACCCAGAAAAGCATCTGCTTTTGCCCCTTTTTTCCTGTTCAAACCTCATTTTCCCCCCGTATCGGGATGTCTTTGGGGTGATGTTTTTTCGATTAAAAGTTTGCCTTAAATGTTGTTTTTTTTTAATTTGTGTAGTTAGCTTTTATTTTAAAGATTATTTGCGGGTTTTATGTTGCGGGATTTTTAGCGGGACATTCTTTAAGCACTTAGATAAAAACTTTAAAGGGAATACATTACTTGTCGAGCCATTTATGCATTTTTTTCTCTCTTTTCTCTCTTTTTCTCTTCTCTCCTCTCTCTCTCTCTCTCTCTCTCTTCTATCTCTTCTTCTCTCTCTCTCTCTCTTTTCAAATTATCCCCTTTATGTCAAAAGACGTAAAATAAAAGCACTACACCACACACAAATACGCCCCAAAAAACATTTAAACACGCTTTACACGGGAAAACACAAAACACACCACACAAAACCCCCCACCCCACAAAACCCACAACCACCACACACACAAAACACACACACACCCCACAAACCCCCACAAAACACACACACACACACACCCCCCCCACACCCCACACACCACCCCACACAACCACACACACACACCACACACACACACACACACACCACACACAAAAACCCACCACACACACTTACACATGTAATGTAGAGCTTCGATTGCGGAACAGTTGTTTTTGTTTTCCAAAGAATATGGGTTTTAAATTATATGGTCTTTGGTGCTGAAACTGGTTCAAATCCGGCTTTGTTTTTCCCAATATTTTTTTCAGTTTCTCCCTTTCTTTTTAAATTTGTATTTAGTTTTGGAGTTTTAGTTTTTATTTTAAAATGTTGGTAAGTGATCTCCACGATAGTTGTGGGGTTTGTTCACGTCCCCTTTTTTTATGAATTGGTCAATAATTGTTTAGCCACTTGATGGAAAGGCCATTATAAAAAAGGGTTGGGATATAAAATAAACCCGGGGAAATCAATTTACAGTGGTGTTTGCATTTTTCCCAACATTTCTGCTACGTTCATCTGGTCCTGCACTTTTTCCCCTTTTTTTAAAATGTTTTTTCCGGAAAGGGACTTCTTCACGGGAAATTTAGGCTGTTTAAATAATGGTTCAATTTCATTCTCTTTTACCCACCGGTCTCTTCTTCCAAAATATTATTATCAAAATATGAAAAACACCCCAAAAAATTTTTTTCATCCCACTTTTTTGAACTGAGATTTGGGTTATAAAAAAAACCCTTTTTTTTTTACGTTTATAAATTGCCCCGGAAATTTTTAGAATAAACTGACTGAATTTTTTTAGTTTTTTAAACCCTCTTTTTTTTTAAATTTCCGGGTTCCTTCGTTTTCCTTAGTGAAAACATACTCTTTACGTGATACAGCGTATTTCCTCTTTTCTTCTTTTACCCTTGGCTTTTTTGGCACCTTAAAAATTTTTTTAAAAACCCTTTTAATTTTCCGGTTTTTTTTCTTTGGAAACTTTATCAAACCGGGTCTTTGGGAGTTTGCTGCCTTTTACAAATTAACTGGGAACCATACAAGCTGCGGCCCCGCCCCAAGGCACTGACAAATTTTATCTAGACTTCTTTTCCAATTAATGTGTAAAAATTTGCCCCCCCCTTTCTCCCATGTTGTCTGGGAAATTCTTTACATTCAAGTTTTTTTCTGATTTTTACCTGCATATTAATCCCCCTTTAAATTTTTTTCTTCACATTGTTTGGGGAATCCCTCTTCTTTTAATTTTACAACAATTACTTCTCCTTTTGGTTCAGTTGGTAAAGGGGGCCATGAATAAATGCTTCCCCAAAGGGGTGAAAAATAAAATTTTTAAAAAAAAAGGGCCCCTTTGTGAACCATTTCTTTAATCGTTTCACATACACCCCTTTTGGAGACAAAAAATTTTAAACTCGCCCATATCCCCTCACAGAAACCTTTTAAAAATGCTAAATGTCGAAGGGAGGGAAAAGCCAACAATTTTTTTTGAAAAAATTTGGTTGAAAACTGTTTCTTTAGAGCAACGTATGCAATTTGGGTTCGTCTTTCCACTTTAAAACATTCTCCATACAGTCACATATTTTGAAATAATTTTTTTCGCTTGTTTGCCAACCTTTTTGGGCCCTTTAAAAATTCCCAAAAACCATAAAAAAAGTGTTTTCCATTTCTTTTTCAAACTTTGAAGTAAGGCATCTTCCATTATTGAACACCATCTTTGATCAATTTATCGTTGTATATGGGCCCCCTTTGGGGGCCACATAGCAAGAACCCAAAAGACTACATCTTTTCAGTGTTAAAATATACTTTTATCTTTTTTTTCTGAAATTTGAAATTTGTCAAACTAAGCTTTGTTTTTTTTAACCCTTTTATTGAAAAATCCTTCCTTTTTAAAAACAGCAACCCCCCTTTGATTTCCCTTCCATAAAACTGGAGTAAAACAAGGATGCTTGTTGATTTCAAAAATTGGGTTTTCTTTTTTCAAAAAACAAATTTGGTTTTGGGGGTATTGCCCCGCAAAGGCAGTACTGGCACCCCGGGAAAATACCTGGGGGTTTGTTTTTGTTTTATTATGAAATGGTGATGATGTTTTTTTTTTGGGCGGAACAGTTGTAGGTTTGCAAACCCAAAATAAATGTATTAAAAAGAAGTGCGGATCGTTAAGGGTTTTTCAGTTAACTTGGATAAGACAATATAGTTTGGGCTTTAGAATGGGTGGCCCCCTATTTAGTGTGTTTAAAAAAAGGTTTTTTGGAAATGCGGGCCTTTCAAATAGGAAAATTTATATAAATTTCTTGGAAAAGATATTTTCAAAAAAATTAAATGTCCGCTACGATGGGGAAAAATCTCTAAGGGGAAAAGGGGGAAAAAAAGGGAGTATTGAAATTTGAAATCCTGAGAAAACTGGGGAATTTTACAGCTGTAGTATATTTGGAAAAAAGTTTGATTCACAGATAAAACCTCTTCTTACATATGCACTGAAAAATTTTGGGGGTTACATTTAAAATTCGATGATGGAAAAAGTAATACATATTTTATGAAGCGTTTCCTTCAAGTTAAATATTCATTCATCCAATACCCTTTTAAATGGAAGATGGGCAGTAAACCCTTTTTTACATAAGTACATTTGTGGGAAAAGTATTAAGTATGGTTTGAAGAAACTTGAAGGGTACCCCAAATCCGTTTTGAAGGGAAAACCCAGGGTATTTTGCTTTTGAAAGGAAAAAGGTTAAAAAAAAACGGGCTCATAAAGTAAGGGAAAATTTCCCTTTTAAAAACAGGTTTTGGATTTTTGTGGAAGGCCCAGGGGTAGGGAATGAGGGAAACAGTTTTTTTTGCGGAATTTAAAGACAGGCTTATTTTTTTTTTTAAACAGAATTTTGGGACTAGTTTTGGAAAGTAAAGAAAAATATCGCTGGTTTTTTTTTCCCCCTTTTTATGTGTTTCATTCTAAAATTTGGGTTTCTCAAGGGCTTTAAAAGAAGATGGCACCGAATAAAATTTCGCAAGATTTAGGTTTATAACTTTTGGTTTTAATGCGAACAAAAGTTTTTTTGAAAAGTGAAAAACCACAGGGAAACTCCTTGTCCTGCATGTAGGGCCCAATTTTTGAGGGCGAAGGGAAACTTTTTTCTTCCACTGTACTGTTATAATGAAATGGGGGCAAATTTTTCACTTTTCCCGTTAGATATAGCGAAAAGACAAAATTTGCTGTCGTGTTATCATCAGATGATGAACTTGAAATTTTAAATCAGTTGCGAAATTCATCGCAGAAGCATTGAAAATTAGACAGATGAGGATAGTGAAATTTAAAATAATGCATTATAAGAGATATCTGAATGAATATTATCATTCATCGCAAGTGGAAGAGATCATAAGATACATTGTCATCATTTGAACGAGTGGATGGTCGAGTCAGTCTGGTTTTTTTTTAATTTTTAAAAAAAATTTTTTTTTTTTTTTATTTTCCTAATTGCATTACTCCTGTGCGTGAGGACATAAGGAAATGTTATGAGTTTATTGTTTTTTAACCTTTGATTTGGTGCACACTAGGAATGAATGTGTACTATTTGTTTGCAGGAAAGGAAGAGGGAAATGTTATTGTTCTGTTTCCTCTCCCCACCCCCCTTGTCAAAAGACCTGTTTGGTAATGACAATAAAATATCAAAGTGTCAAAGTGTCAAGTGTCTCTCTCTCCTCTCTCTCTCTCTCTCTCTCTCTCTCTCTCTCTCTCTCTCTCTCCTTTTTCGCTTTTCTGTACTCCTACACTACTGTCAACTTGTGTTCCGCCGTTATGGCTCACTCCGCTGCTTGTGTTCAAGAAAGCCTTTGTTCTTCTTTTCGCCTGTTACCATTCACAACACGCCAGCTTTTCTGTTGGAGATGTCGACCGGGTGATGACGGTCTATAGACTCTGTTCAGAGTAAACACTTGGTACCCATTCTGAAGCACCTGTTTCCCCATGTCGCCTTGTGTGTCTGTCTGTTTTCTTTCCTTTTCCTTTGTCTTTTCTTTTGTTCTTTTTGTTGGACTCTCTCAATTTTTTTTTTTACAATTTTTTTGTATGTACTTGAGTATCACTTAAACAAAACGCCTTACCTTATGATATGACCTCGCTTCGTATGCATTGAGTAAGTCAATAATTCAGCTATAATCCTATGAATTAAATATAGATAAACATGAACATAACGTTACCGCAATCCACGAAGTCAGTCAATCCGTGTGTTTCCTGAAGCTTGCGGGTATTCCATATGATGGCTGTGCTCTTTAGCCAATTGAGTGACTGTGTAATAATGCACGTTTTTTTTTTCTGTCAGGTTTTCTGTGTCCTTCCAGTGGCCTGATTACCATGCTGCTCATTTCCTCCACACCGCCACACCCAGGTTCGCCCTGGCATAGCCGCCGCACTGGCGTCCATAGGAAACAGTATCAGGTCGTTAGGAGGCAACCCACTAGAAAGACACTGCACTGTTGTGGTGTCATTTTACTCGTGATCGTGGCGTCTGTGGTATATCCACTGCTAGGCCCCTTAGCCATAACAAAGATTCTTAAGTCGTGGAGCCAGCGTGTCTAATCATCCTCTATCAGAGGTCGCCCTCACGTCCATCCAGCAACAGTCCCAACACGTTGCAGTGACCTCACCACAGGCAAAGACGTGGTGTAGATATCTGCGGTCACCACGAGAACAAGGCAAGAAGAACAACATTGAGATTTTCCTTCGTGATGATCAGTGACGACGGGATGCAATAATAATGATGCTAGAGAGTTTCTTTCTGGTCAGAGACTATCTCGGATTGCCACGCTCTACTCTTTCAGTTTATATCCAAACATCAACCAGGCCCCCGAAATACTGACACCTGCAGTGTTGGTCAGGAAATTTAAGCAACACTATCTAAGACGCATCAATTACGTATGTGCAATTCGGCTGTGTGGTTCTAGCTTTTTTATTCAGCTGAGCCCCTAGTAAACTCAGTTCTGAGTAGGACTGACCAGTGCTAGAATATTCCCAAAATCAATACTTCTTTTGGGCCAAGAACCGGATTAGTTCTCCACAGGAGCTTTAAAGGGGCGATACATTCTACAAATAGATAGGGTGGCACTGGCATTGTATTTTTTCAGCCATTCAAACCCCCTTCAAACACCATCAAACCCACACAACACACACAACACCACACACACCCACAACCACCCCACGCACGCACGCACGCACGCACGCACGCACGCAGCACGCACCACACACAACACACAACACACACACAACACACACACACACACACACAAAACCACACAAAGCGGCATGCGAAAACAAAAAACACGGCAAACACACACCACACACCACCAACACACACACAACACACACACACATCTCACACACAAAAATCTCTTCACACCACCACCCAAACCCCGCCCCACACCACACACACACCACACACACACAACACCACACACACATACACCATTTTTCTCCCTCACACACGGCGCCAGGCGCGCGCGCCACACACACACACACACAACACACACCACACACACAACACACACACACACACCCCCGCACGCCCACGCACACACACACCACACCACACACCACACCACACACACACAACACACACCCACAGCGCGCGCACACACACCACACACACACCACACCCCAACACACACACACACACAACACACATACACACACCACACCCCAAAACACACACCGTAACAAACCACACACACACCCCAAAACACACAACACACCACATTCTTCTCCCTCACACACAGGCGCGCGTGCGCACAAACCACACACACACACACCACACACCCCAACACACACACCCCAAAACCCGAGCGCGCTCGAACACCCGGAAAGCACGCACACGTGAAAACACACCACACACACACACACAACACAACACACACACACAACGCACGCACGCCGCCGCACGCACGCACGCACGCACGCACCACGCACGCACGCACGCACACCAACCCCAACACACACCAACACATTTTTTCTCCCTCACACACAGACTACAGGCACAAACACAACACACCACACCCCAAAAAAACACACACACACACACACACACACCAACCACCCCTACACACAACGGCGCGCGCGCGGGGACACGCACACACCCACATATCACATTAGAGGAGGTGAGGGGTGGGAAAAGGAAAGAAAACAAAAAATGTTAAAATTCCCATATGAACATAAAGTTCAATGGGAATTTGTGAAAATCATATCCTTTTCGGTCGAAGCTCGACGAAAATTACAACGCAATTTTTGGGGCGATTATTTGAAATTACTAAAACACAGCAACTGTTATTCCTTACCATAAGTTTAGGAAGGACGCAGAGAGAGAGAGAGGAGAGAGAGAGAGAGAGAGAAAGAGGAAGAGAGAGAGAGAGAGAGCAGAAAAAAAACAAAAAAAACAAAAAAACCCTGCGTCAGAACCTAAACCTTTATTATTAATCATTTAACCAAAAAAACCAAATGCAGCTTTTCAATGAAAACGGAAAATTTCCCAGACATCATGGGAGGGGAAAGCAAAAAACTGCTGTTTGAATTTCGGCATGCCGAAAAACAATGTGCAGCGTTTTGCCAATTGTGTTTGAGGGGCTTGCTGCGTAAAAAGACTGCAATAAAACCCTGGGCGCTCTTTCACTTCGATTGGGGTTTCATTGTCGATGGTTCCGACCATCGACCGTGTGCATGGCAGGGAGCCTACCCTAGAGGTTTTTACGTCCATGGCATGAACGTTAAACACCCTAAAAGTGCGTATGATGGAAGTGAGAATACTGATTTTTGGTGGCCCAAACAAAAAAATCTCTCTCTCTCTTTTCTCTCTCTCTCTCTTCTCTCTCTCAAGAAAAAGCCCAACAGCTGAAAAAAGCTCACCATGTTTTCCCAGGCAAATCTGCATAATCAATACCAAGACAACAACAAAACAACAACAAAAGTGTCTAAATTTCAGGTTTGGGGAAGTTGCTTTCCACGCACGAAGAAGATTTTTAATTACTGAAAAGACCAGTGTTTCAAGATTTCAAAATTTTTAAAGTACCCCTCCCCCCCCCCCCCTTTCCCCCACCCCCACCCATCACCCTATTTCTTTCCAAAACCTTTTAATTCATCCTCCCTACCCCCCCCCCCCCCCCCCCCTCTTCTCTCCGCCTGGGGCCCCCATTAAAGAAAAAAGATTCTTACAAAAATCAAAGCCCCGATATGAGGGCAAAGGGGGGCAACGACAACATATGGTGTCAAAAGGGGGGTCAACGACAAAAGATATAGGTCAAAGGGAGTCAACGACAAAAGATAGAGTGTCAAGGGAGGTCAACGACAACGATATGATGTCAAAGGGAGGGCAAAGACAACGATTTTGTGCAAAAGGGGGGTCAAAGCAACGATATGATTCAAAGGGAGGTCAACGACAACGAATGGGGTCAAAAGGGGGGGTCAAAAGACAACGAAAGATGTCAAAGGGGGATCAACGACAAGATTGAGGTCAAAGGGGGGTCAACGCAACGTTGGTGTCAAAGGGGGGTCAAAAGACAAAAGAAAAAGATGTCAAAGGGGGGTCAACGACAACATATGAGTGTCAAAGGGAGTAACGCAAAGATACGAGTGTCAAAGGGAGGGCAACGACAACGATATGATGTAAAGGGAGGCAACCACAACGAATGGTGTAAAGGGGGGGCAACGCAACGAAGAGTTCAAAGGAGGTCAACGACAAAAATAAAGTTCAAAGGGGGGCAAAGACAAAATTGAGGTCAAAGGAGGTAACCCCCAAAGAAAAATGTCAAAGGGATCAAAAGAAACGATATGGTGTCAAAAGGGAGATCAACGCAACGATATGATGTCAAAGGGGGGGGCCAAAGAAACGATACGATTAAAGGGAGGTCCACAACGATTGATGTCAAAGGGAGGCAACGACAACGAAACGAGGTCCCAAAGGGAGGCAACGACAACGATAGATGTCAAAGGGGTCAACGACAACAAAATATGTCAAAGGGGGGGTAACGGGCAAAGATACGAGTGTCAAAGGAGGTCAACGACACTAAGGTCAAAGGGAGGTAAAAGACAACGAAACGAGTGTCAAAGGAGAGTAAAAGGGGGAAACTGAAAAAAAATTTAAAACAAAATATATTTCGCCCAACGAAACCGACAAACAAATTTAAAACAAAAAACCGCGTTTTGACCTGTTTTGGACTTCTTTAGGCAAACAAACAAATTCAAAACAACGAAAACGAAGAACGAATCACTTGTACTCAAAAATTGGCCAAAAAGGTGTGGATTTAGCGGAGGGGGGATTTGGGGGGGGGGGGGGGGGGGGGGGGGGGTCACTTTAAATTTTTCCTTTTTTTTTTTGTGCCCACTTGATTAGACATGATTTTTTGTTCTTTGTTACCCTTGTCTTTAAAAGTTGTTGTTTCCAGACAAGACCAAAAGGTCGAAACACCTCGTGTTTTGTATTGCAAATTTTTTTATCTTTTATTTTGGGGGAAAAACATGTTTCTTTTTAAATTTCCAACGATTGAGTTGTGCTTAAATAACCTAACCTCCCCCTTTCCCCCTCCTTCCCCCCCCCCCCCCCCCCCCCCCCCCCGTACCCTCCCCGCCCCCCCTCCCACATTCCCCCTGCCTTCCTCTGTTCCAACCCCCACCCCCCCCCCCCCCCCCTCCGCCCCCATTCCCCTTTCCCCCCCCTCCCTTTCCCTTGCCTTTTTTCCCTTTTCCCCTGCCCGTGTCCTCCCCCTTCCTCCACTCTCCCCTACCCCCTTTCTCACCCCCCCCCTCCCCTTCCCCCCCGCCTCCATCCCTCCCTTCCCTTCCCCTCCCCCTCCCCTCCTCCCTCCCGCTCGCTCCGCCCCTCCCTTCGCCTTTTTGCTCCGTAACCCCCTTAAAGAAAACTAAAAGGAAAAGGAAAAGCTCAGCTGGAACTAGGAACCGATAGATCTTCAGTTTAACAAGCCTCTCCACACTGAGCTATTCCAACGTAAAGATGTTTTTCCAGTCTATATAAATGCCACAAAAAGTATCTCTCTGGCTCATGCGAGTCTCGATACCTCTTTTCTCCATATGGTAGTGATGAAAAGTTTACTTACGGCGGCTTCTAGAGGAAGAACGATTAGCTCTTGATCTCCACTGTACACTTACAAGTCACCATGCGCCCATCTTGGGCCGAATTATAGAAGATTTGTGACTGCTCGTTCTCGTTTTCATTGTCCTGAATGTTTTTATCTTGCCTGAAGAGAACGAGGTCGACGAAACACGTTGCGCTTGTCTCGTAATTTGTTTGTCCCTGTTGACGAGCGGAATTGCTTCAATTTCAGTGCCTGCTACTGCTTCATTAAAAGCAGTTGTTTCTCTCTTTCAAGTGAACTACTTGGCAAACAAAAGAAATTAAGTTTGCCCACGAACATTCCTCCTCGAATCTCTCAACAATTTAGTGAATTCTTTGTTGATAAAATCAAAACCATCCGTGACAATCTTGATGCAAATCCTTCCCAACCAATTCTTTACGATAAATACTGTGGACCACCTTTTTGTACTTTTAATCCTGTGGATGAAAAACTGATCAGCGATCTCATAAGTGAATCCTCCAGCAAAAGTTGTGTCCTTGACCCCATCCCTACTTCCCTCCTTAAACGGTGTGCCTCTCATTTGATTCCTGTGATTTACAATATTGTAAACAAATCTCTCTCGTCAGGCATAATGCCTCCTCAGTTTAAGCAGGCAATGGTTACCCCTCTCTTGAAAAAGCCAGGACTGGACCTTAATAAGTTAAAGAACTATAGACCGGTGTCCAACCTCCCATTCCTCTCAAAAATCTGGAAAGAGTTGGCTGAAGCAGCTTCAGACTCATCTTTCAGACCATGGTCTTCTTGAGGCCTGTCAGTCTGCTTATAGGAAGAATCATAGCACTGAGACTGCTGTATTGAGCGTACTGGACTGTTTGCTGTGCAAATCCGACAGTAAACTTGTTTCTCTTGCAGCCTTACTTGATCTGAGTGCTGCCTTTGATACGCTAGATCACACTACTTTACTTGAAAGGCTTAGGGTCACTTTTGGTGTTGATGGGATAGTTCTTCAGTGGTTCGAATCATACATCAGAGATAGGTCGCAGGCGGTGGTTTGGGTGGTGTAAGGTCTACTTTGTCACCTCTTTTGTATGGAGTACCACAGGGGTCAGTATTGGGCCCAGTGTTGTTTACATTGTACACACAGCCCTTGTCGATGTTATCTCGGACCATGATTGTGATTTTCACAAGTATGCTGATGACACTGAACTTTCTAAGAGTGACACACCTGATGAGTTTGTTTCTGTTTAATCTGGGGTGTCTCGGTGTATCAGCAGTGTGCAGGAGTGGATGACAAGTAATAAGCTTAAATTAAATTGTGAAAAGACTGAAGTCATGCCCGTTGGAACCTCCTCCTGCCTCAAACTCGTTGAGTCAGAGTCAATGGTTGTTGATGGTACTGAATTACCTTTCATAAGTCTGTCAAATACCTTGGTGTTACCATTGATCAGTGTCTGACCATGCAGAATCAAATATCTGTAGTCTGTCGCTCATCCTTTTAGAGCTGAGACGTATTGCTTCCATCCGACGCTTTATATCCAGGGAAGTAGCTGTCAGGCTAGTCTGGCCATGGTGATGTCAAGATTGGACTACTGCAACTCTGTTTTTGCCGGCTTCCCACAGAACGATTGCTCGGCTGACAGAGAGTCCAAAATAGCGCTGCACGACTTGTTTTGAAGAGGAGGAGGTGTGAGCACAATACTCCCATGCTGATCGAACTGCACTGGCTTCCCATACAGTATCGGTGGCAATTTAAACTGGCAGTTTCTTGCTTTTCCGCCACTTCAATGAATCTCTTCTCACTATCTCTCTTCTTCTCTCTGCCACCTACCAAAGCTCTCGTACCCTTCGCTCTTCTTCACAAAACTTTTGAAAATCCCTAAGCGTTCTCTGAAATCTGTTGGCGAAAGAGCCTTCAGTTTTAGAGCACCTTCTATTTGGAACTCCCTCCCTGAAGACCTTCGGAATCAGCCTACTCTTTCTTCTTTTAAATCTCAGCTCAAAACTTACCTCTTCAAAAAGGCCTATTCTCTTCTGTAGATGATAGATCTCTCCTAAATTTCTCCACAACTAGTTTGGTGAGGCAGTTTATGCATGTAGGTGCGTCTGCAATTGTGTATTTTCTTTTTGCTGTGTGCATGAATATTGTATGAATAAGACTAGTGACAATGGTGGATGTAAGCGCATTGAGTTGTACAACAAGAAATGCGCTATATAAGTATTATACATTATTATTATTATTATTGTTGTGTGAAACGGAGAGCTGGAGCGGCGCGATATTTATGCTTCTGTGTGTGTGTGTGTGTGTGTGTGGTGTGTGTGTGTGTGTGTGTGTGTGTGCGTGCGCGCGCGTGTGTGTTGCGTGTGTGTGTGTGTGTGTGTGTGAGTGTGTGTGTGTGGGGGTGTGTGTGTGTGCATTCTTCTCCCTCACACACTCACACACACACTCACACACACACACACACACACACACACACACACACACACACACACACACACACATCTACACACACACAACACACACACAACACACACACACACACACACACACACGCGAATGATTTAAGTACTTTGTTTTAACAGGGCCGAAGTTTTTCACTGTGTCTCACACTATCGGTTTTATCGTATCAAAATGCACCGTCGTGGTCAAGAAAACAGGGGGGAAAGG
>JAFLJL010011949.1:10000-20000 GCA_018398815.1 Conus ventricosus
ATTCTGAAGGATGGACTGGGAACGTGGTGTTGGGAGTGGCTTAAGGACACGTACAGCGAGCGAACAGGAAGAGGAAATGATTTCCTGTGTTTCGTCACAGCCTAGACACGATAACACCAATAAATGTAGGTCCCATGAATTTTGAAAAAAAAAAGGGGGGAAAAAAAAGGAAAAGAAAAAAGAAAAGGAAAAAGAAAAGAAAAACCCATGCTCGTGTGCACTCATACACAACAACAACAACAACAACAGCAACATCAACAACAACATCAACAGTAAACCGGCTATAACCCTTTCAAGGCAGTATTCAAGATCTAATGCAACGCCAGTCTTAC
This sequence comes from Conus ventricosus, assembly GCA_018398815.1. Lineage (NCBI taxonomy): Eukaryota > Metazoa > Mollusca > Gastropoda > Neogastropoda > Conidae > Conus > Conus ventricosus. The sequence goes on from JAFLJL010011949.1 coordinate 10,333, forward strand.
CGACAATGTTCATATTGTATGTGTCCATTTCTTTTCATGTGGCTGCTTAGTAACATGTGATGTAAAAGGAGTCAAACGCCGACGTACAGAAAAACAAAAAGTTCTCTCCAAAACATGGAGAGAACAACGACCAAAAACACACGCTGGAACAACATCAACAGCTGCAGCACCAACATCATGGATGGGGAAGCCAAAACAGAAAAGATTAGGCGGACCAGGATTTGAACTGTGTACCAACGGCAGTCTTGACGGAGTTGTAAGTGGTGGGCTGGCCGTGAGACAGTGGAAACTGTATTGAAAACAGTGAGCGAAAGAAGGAGGAACAGCAGGCATCAAGAGAGAGAGAGAGAGGGGGTGGGTGGTTGGGTGAAAGTGGGAATGAGAGAGGGAGGGAGAGAGAGAGAGAGAGAGAGAGAGAGAGAGAGAGAGAGAGAGAGAGAGAGAGAGAGAGAGAAGAAGAAGAAGAAGAAGAGAATGAGAAAAAGAGAAAAAGAAGAAAAGAGAGAGGAAGAGAGAGAGAGAGAGAGAGAGAGAGAGAGAGAGAGAGAGAGAGAGAGAGAAAGAGAGAGAGAGAGAGAGAGAGAGACAAAGTAAGAGAGAGAGAGAGAGAGAGAGAGAGACAGAGAGAGAGAGAGAGAGAGAGACAGAGAGAGAGAGAGAGAGAGAGAGAGAGAGAGAGAGAGAGAGAGAGAGAGAGGGAGAGAGAGAGAGAGAAGAACGTAGGTGGGAAACGAAGGAGGGGGAGACTGAAAATGAAACGTTAATACTTTTTGTTGGAGGGGAAGAAAAGGGAGGAAGTCTGGGGGTGGGGTGGGGAGGGATGGAGGTCGGGATGACGGAGAGGGGGGGGGGAGGGTAGGGGGGGGGGGAGAAACCGAAATATAAGTTTATTTTGAACAGGTTTCAAGGTACGAAGCACACGGTGACGTGTACGATGTATCTGGCGTGACATGTCGACTGAAGTGGATGGGAATTTGATTAGGTCACCTACCTTTTTCATGTCGTTCAAGAGCCTGTCTGTTTGATTTGATCGGGTTTACAATTGTTTTCGTCTTTGCGCCAACGACTGTAGATTTTTCCCTTGGGTTTTTTTTTTTTTTTTTTTTTTTTTTTTTAGCGACATAACGAAACAATAACGTGCATTTCCATTTTCTCTGTGGTTTTGGTTCCGTGGTTATAATCATATTGGTACACCCTTATATCTCCAGTGTAAGTTTTGTGAAAGTATTGAAATGTCAAACTCGATATTCATGTATTTTTGTTTCTTCTTTCTTTCTTTCTTTCTTTCTTTCTTTCTTTCTTTTACTTCTCGATCGCAGATTTTTTTTTTTCAAAGAAAGCGCCAATTCTCAAAAACAATGATTAATTGTTCGTATTGGCCTTCTCTTGTCATTTACGTATTCATGTATATATTTAACTTTTCATATATTTCTTCATTTTGAGTATGTTTCTGTCTCCCCTGTTGCTTCGACAAACTACACAATCACAGTAACACTTCTAATGTAAAAACAGACTAGCGCGTGCGCGCGCGCGCGCACACACACACACACACACACACACACACACACACACACACACACACACACACACACACACACACACACACACACACACAACCTGTCTTGCAAACAAATTCCCACATGAAACTGCACACATTAAATTCTGCAGGCAATTATTAAGAGTTCATAGAAAAGCAATGGCATTACCGGTTTTGGGCGAACTGGGGAGATTCCCGATTACTTTTAAAGTGATAACCCAGACTATCGCATTCTGGATACACATATTAGAGTCAGACCAAGACTCTTACCAACAACAGATTTATCAGTCAATGATCTCTCAAGGCACCGAAGAAAGCAAATGGACGAAGTTTATACGACAAACCTTGTCAACGATAGGATTACAGCATGTCTGGGAAAATCAGGGTACATTTAGTGTGACTCGCCTGAAGTTTCTGATCAATGCGAAGCTGGAAACGTTTTATATTGAGTTTTGGAAGAAACAAAAGAATGAAAGCACATCCAAGCTCAAATTTTATGCCACAGTTACTACCGAATACAAACAGGCGGCTTATTTGGAGCAACACACTGACACAGATTGCAGACGAGCACTAACTAGATTACGAATAAGTGCCCATGAACTCCAAATTGAGAGGGCCGTTATACCAGCACTGACAGAGAAGACAGATTATGCACGACATGCCACGTCGTTGAGGACGAACTACATTTTCTCGATGACTGCAAATTATTTGACCAACAACGTTATGACCTGATGACGAGGATAATAAAAACTGATTTTCCACCACAGACTAACATGACAAAACCCTCGGAGCTTATGTTATTGGACTGCTTCCAACCTGTACTTGCCCAGTATATCCTGTTGTGTTTTTCTCTTCGGAGACAGAAAATTTAATCAGACTCTGATACACACTGTGCTTTTCTTTCTGCTACTAATGATGTTATGTTGCAAGATGTGACAACGCTAGGATTCGTTTAGTTTAGTTGAATGTCTGAACTTGATCATCTGTGCCCCACAAAACCTCTGGTTTTCATATGGCAATAAAATATGTTCTTGTTCTTGTTCTTGATCTTGTTCTTGTTCTTCACACACACGTACACGGGCACACACACACACACACACACACACACACACACACACACACACACACACACACACACACACACACACACACACTTTAAAACAAGCAAAGAAACGAACAAAACGCCTACATTAAAATCCCCATAACTGCGTTTTCGAAACTGAACATCAGTATGATTAGGAAATGTTTCCGACAGGGCGAAGGGTGTTTCTTCCGAAATCAGTGTTATTTTGGTCGCCGCTGTGTGTCATCTGTTTTTGAGGACACACGGATTTCTGTCTCTAATACACATTTTACGTTCCATCTGAACCTCTGCTTCTCAGATTCTTTTTTTCTCGGAAAAGAGAAAGTATCAGTATCGGTTCAATGACAGCCATGACAGCCACGCCGATCCGCTGACCTCAAGGGACTCCCACTAGACTGTTGCGACGTAGAAATGAAATTTTTTTTTAAGGAACAGGGAAAACAATTAATGAACTCATTCTCCCCCCCCCCCCTCCTCCCCCCCCGCCCCCCACACACACAGAGGGAGGGAGGAAGGGACGAGGAAGTAGATAGAGAGAGGGGGAGGGAGGGAGGGACGGGGGAGAGAGAGGGCGGTGAAGAGAGAAGAGAGAGAGAGAGAGAGAGAGAGAGAGAGAGAGAGAGAGAGAGAGAGAGAGAGAGAGAGAGGAATGAAAGAAAAAGGAAGGAACGGGAGAAAGAAGATGGAAAAGAAAGAAAGAAACACAGAAAGAAATACGGAACGAAAGAAAGAAAGAAAGAAAGAAAGAAAGAAAGAAAGAAAGAAAGAAAGAAAAAAGAAAGAAAGGAAGGAAGAAGGAGAACAGGTGGAAAAACAAAAGCAAAGGAAAGAAAAGGAAGAAGAATCGAAGAAGACGACTGTTGTACGTGGAAGGAAGGAGACAGAGGGAAAAAAAAGACCAGAAGAAAGACTCTTTTAAAGACAATGGAATGAAACACAACTTCTTATAAACACAATGGAAACGTGACATCACACAAACACGATGTACTGGAAAACGAGTCACCACGATGTACTGGAAAACGAGTCACCATCACACACCACGATGAGACAGAAACGTGACACCATGCAAACATGATATCATAGAAACGTGTGTGTGTGTGTGTGTGTGTGTGTGTGTGTGTGTGTGTGTGTGTGTGTGTGTGTGTGTGTGTGCTCGCACACATGCGCGCGCGCGTTGGGAGGGGCTGGGGAGGGAGGAAAGGGGGAGAGAAAAGAAAGTGTAAACGATAAAGAGGGTATTAAAGTTTAGATGTTGATTATCAGCATGCAATCATGGAATGAACGCTTGTAATCTTTCCATGACCCCTTGTTTGTTTGTTTGTTTGTTTGTTTGTGTTTAGATCCTCGCTGAGCCATTTCCATAGCAACAGAAGAAGTATTCACCTGAATGTTGGCACAGTTTGATCAGATAGATAGATAGATGGATATATAGATAGATAGATAGGTAGATAGGTAGATAGATAGGTAGATAGATAGATAGATGCGTTTGTTATTGTGTTTTTTGTCTTTAAACAAACGAAAAAAGAAAACCCATAAACTGATTCCTACACGTCCTCCATACTCTCTGTCTGTCTGTCTGTCTGTCTGTCTGTCTGTCTGTCTGTCTGTCTGTCTGTCTCTCTCTCTCTCTGTCTCTCTCTCTTCTCTCTCTCTCTCTCTCTCTCTCGCTCGCTCGCTCGCTCGCTCTCCCCCCTTTCTGTCTTTCTGTCCTCGCTTTCTGTCTCTCGCTTTCTGCTCTCTCTCTCCTCTCCTCCTCTCTCTCTCTCTCTCTCTCTCTCTCCTCTCGTCTCTCTCTCTCCTCTCCTCTCTCCTCTCCTCTCCTGTCTGTCTGCTCTCCTCCTCTCTCTCCTCTCTCTCCTCTCTCTCTCTCTCTCTCTTCCCCTCTCTCTCTCTGTCTCTCTCTTCTCTCTCTCTCTCTCCTCTCTCTCCTCTCTCTCTCCTCCCTCTCTCTCTCCCTCTCTCTCCCCCTCTCTCCTCTCTCTCTCTCTCTCTTCCTCTCTCTCTCGTCTCCTCTCCCCTCTCTCTCTCTCTCTCCCTCTCTCTCCCCTCTCTTCTCTCCATCCTCTCTCTCTCTCTCCTCGTCTCTCTCTCTCTCTCTTCTTCTCTCCTCTCTCTCTCTCATCCGTCTCCTCTCGTCTCTCTCTCTCTCAGCTTTGCATGTGACCTTGACATGCCCTGCCCTTGGCTTGACACCATCTGCAGCCGCCGTCATTAACGAGGCAGAGGCTGTACCGTGAGAACGTCAGTGCAGGATGAAAAAAAAATAAACAAAAAAAGAAAAAAGAAAAAAAAAAAAAGAAAGGAAGAAGAAGAAGAGGTGATAAATAAAAGGAGCGAAGAGGTTGGTGTGAATGCGAGTGCAGAAGAAAAAGAAAAAGAAAAAGAAGAAGAAGGAGGAGGAGGAAGAGGGGAAAACAAGAGAGATGGTGGGGTGGGGGAGGGGGCGTGAGTGACAGAGAGAAGGCGGAAGCGGAGAGAGAGAGAGAGAGAGAGAGAGAGAGAGAGAGAGAGAGAGATGCATAAGGTTTTGTGAGTACATACTAAGTGCTGTATGTGTCGGCCCATTAAAACAAGAACTCAATACAATATTTGAACAAAGAAGCAAATAAATAAATGAATAAATAAATGAACGAATGAATGAATGAATAAGTCCAACTTCAATCAAGTTCCTGGAACTAATGAAAGATCAGTTTTAAATCCAAAATTAATCACGATCCATGTTTTCGGACAAATTCATTGGAAAGTGATGCTTTTTTTTTCAATTGAAAATTAGAAATTGAAAATCGGATTTGAAGGAACATCGGGGGAGATGAGGGGGGGAGAGAGAGAGAGAGAGAGAGAGAGAGAGAGGGAGAGAGAGAGAGAGAGAGAGAGAGAGAGAGAGAGAGAGAGAAGAGAGAGAGAGAGAGAGAGAGAGAGAGAGAAGGGAACCGTCTTTATGGAATCCGCAATAAACTTCATGTTCGTGTACACGCGTAGTGGTCGAGCGACAAAGAGGAAGGAGGAGGAGGGGGGGGGGGGGGGGGGGGGGGGGGGGCGGGGTGTTAAGGTTTCGACATCCCCCCCCCCCCCCCCTTCTCCGTTTTCTCCCCTCCAAGCCCACGTTACCATACACACACACACACACACACACACACACACACACAACACACATGGTTCTAGGTGCTGCAAACCTGTACACACCATTTTGGTGCCGCATTCATAATGGTTGCCGCATTCATAATGGTTGCTTCATTCATAATGGTTGCCGCTTTCGTAATGGTTGCCTCATTCATTATGGTTGCCGCTTTCGTAATGGTTGCCTCATTCGTAAAGGTTGCCGCTTTCGTACTGGTTGCCTCATTCGTAAAGGTTGCCTCATTCTTAATGGTTGCCGCTTTCGTAATGGTTGCCGCTTTCGTAATGGTTGCCGCTTTCGTAATGGTTTGCCGTATTCGGAACTGTTGCGTAGGTAATGGTCCCGTTTTACAGCGTTATGGCCACAGTTGAGTTAAAAAGTGAAGAGAAAGAGAGAGAGAGAGAGAAGAGGAGAGAGAGAGAGAGAGGGAGGGAGAGATAGAGAAAGACAGACACAGAGCGAGAGAGAGAGAGAAGGGGGCGGAAAGGGGGAGGGGGGGGGGGCGTAACCAAATTCGAGCTCTGTGTGTGTGTGTGTGTGTGTGTGTGTGTGTGTGTGTGTGTGTGTGTGTGTGTGTGTGTGCGTGCGCGCGCGCGCGCGTGCTTGTGCGTATGTGTGTGTGGTGGGGGGGGGGGGGCGGGGTTGGTGTGCATGAATGTGTGTGTGTTGTTTGTTTGTTTGTTTGTTGGTTGGTCATAACGACTCTCCTCTCTCCCCGTGTACAACCGAGGACCATTAATTCAGTGCCATCTGGCGCCATGGTCATTTTGTTTATTTTATACCACGGTGACGGTCACAACCCGAAAGTTGGTGGTGGGCATCTAACGACCATCACATCAGTGTCGGTGTGCCCTTCTGGGTGCTAGGTCCATCACGTCCCTGACAATGACCACCACCACCACTACCTCAACCACCACCATCACCACCACCACCATCACCACCATTGATACAAAGCGGCTGTATTCTCCTTGGCCGTGGAAAATAGATGTTGCCTTTTAGGGGAGGGGAGGGGGGGGGGGGATTGAGAAGTTGTATTAGGTTTTCAAACACAGTCTCCAGTGTAGAACGAATCAGTAGTATAGGGATGGAAGCTGGTTCTTTTTTTTTTCCCCCGCGCACGCAGGCTGATGATACCCCTGCGGACGCTCCCTTTATAGACAGGCAAGGATTATTCCCATCTACCCATCAAAGGGAGTGGAGTTTTGTGTGTATGACCGGTTTTTTTTCTTTTATCCCGCCATTAAGGCAGCTATACTCCAACTTCGGGGAAGGTGCATGCTATGTGTTACGTGTCATCCATACCAACGGCCAAACTGGTCTTCTCTTCCGAAAGTTGGTGATGGGATTTTACGTGTGTCCAAGATGTTATGCGTGCGTTCACACACGGAACCTCGGTTTATAGTCTCATTCGAAGGACTGTATGGGAAATGCAGTCAGAACCAGTGTTTAACTCCGAGGGAAAAATCCCCCTGTACCGAAATGGCCCGGCGGAGATTCGAACCCGCAACCCAAAGATTACGAGTTCGGCGCTCTACCACTAGGCTATTTCGGTCCCCTGGTAGCTGGTTCGAAAGGAATTGCTGTGAAAGTGGGTATCAAGATATATATATGTATATATATATATATATTATATATATATATATATATAATATAATATATATATATAGAGAGAGAGAGAGAGAGAGAGAGAGAGAGAGAGAGAGAGAATAATACACGCGCGCGCACGCACATACACACACACACACACACACACACACACATTGATTTGCATGGATAAACGGTACTCGTGTGCGTCTTTTTTTAAAAAAATAACCAGTGGAAATGCTCACAAAACGATGGTAGTAGTAGTAGTAGTTATTTTAGTCTTAGTGGTAGCATTATTATCATCATTATTATTATTATTATTATTATTGTTATCATTATTATTATTATAATTATTATTGTTGCTGTTGTTATTTCTATCATTATTGTTGTTGTTACGGCTGCTGCTGCTGTTATTGAATACACCTCAGTGATTTTTTTTTTAGTTGAAAAGATTATTATTATTATTATTATTATTATCATTATCATTATTATTATTATTATTATCATTGTAATTATTATTATTGTGGTTGTTTTATTATTATTATTATTATTATTATTATTATTATTATTTTATTATTATTATTATTGTAATTTTTATTGTTGTTGTTGTTTTATTATTATTATTCTTGTTATTATTGAATACTTCACAGTAGTTGTAACGAATACTTCCCGGAATCAGGAGAGAACTCTATAACATACTTCGATAGCTTCCCCCACGGTTTCCCCCCCCCCCCCCCCCCCCCCCCCCCCCCCCCCCCCGACACGTCTTCAATCTCTGCAGTCTGTCCTGTTTGCTTGTCTGTCTGTTTGTTTGTTTGTTTGTTCGTTGTCTTTGTTGCTGCTGCTTTGTATAGCTGCATTGCTGATGTCTCGTTGTTGACAGAATTCCACTGCAGAGCGGCATGCAAGGACTGATGCCACGTTGGGTCTTGGAGGCGATTTACACGGGGCAAAACTGGGCAGTTCTAACTTCAGTTCTCTAGCGATTTCTTCTTGGAGATTGGAACCCCGTGTCGGAATTCCCCCCCCCCCCCCCCCCCCCCCCCCAAAAAAAAAATAGAGTTAGTATGTAGTCAAAACGCGCGCGCGCGCGCACGCACACGCACGCACGCACGCACGCACGCACGCACGCACGCACGCACGCACGCACGCACGCACGCACACACACACACACACACACACACACACACACACACACACACACACAGTAAGAACGATAATAAAGCTGTGGTTGCTGGGTGGAGGAAGGGGAGTGGTTCACTGGAAATATCCGGGTCCATGGTTCAAATCTTTCCTGAGGTGCGGTGTCTTTTCTTTTCTCTTCCTTCCCCCCCCCCCCCCCCCCCCCCCCCCCCCCCTTTTTTTTTTAAATTTTCTTTTTAGTTCTTTTGAGGTTTTTTTTTTTAATCCTTTTCTCTTCTCTTTTTCTTTTCTTTCCTTTTCGTTTCTTCTTCCCATTCCCAGCAAACTGTTAGCGGTGGTACGAGTGCTAGTCTTTCGGATCAGTATTTTGAAGAGAAACTAGAGTTGACTTTCGGATCCGCCCAGACAGCGGCTTTTGTGGTCGGCTGAACTGAGAACAACGTGACTTGAAGCGAGTCTTCGGGATAGGCGATACCAACCGAGGTCCCCCTTTGGGCGGCGATGCCTATTGCGCACGTTAAAGACCCTTCGGCAGCACGGAGGTTTTGTCCTTGGCAATATTTTTTTTTAATAGGGGTAGGGTGGTGTGGGAGATGGGGTTGGGGAAGGGGAACTCCAGTTTCATTTATGGGGGAAACAGAAACAATCGCTGACAAAAAAAGGAGGGAAAAAAAGCGTGGCGCTGTAAAAGGCAGCCTGTACTTGCTAGGGGGGGGGGGGGGGGGGGGATAGCAGGTCGGATGGTCGGATTTCTGGAATGATTTGAACGTTGCATGCTATAACCCTGATAGAGCGCCGTGCATTTGACTAGATCATAAAGAACGTAAAACCGAGTGTTGATTGGGCTGTTCGACAGTATGTTTATTTCAGTTTTTAGTTGGTGAAATATTTTGTGAAAGAAATGTCCTAAACCACCAGCACAATGATTGTCCACGGAGCGAGACAAGACAACTTCAGGTACTGTTTTAAAGTAATTTCAGACAGGAAACAAAACAACTCAAACCCCTTCAAGCCTGAGTCGCAGCAAATTGAGGGTAAAACCTGACATTGAGAATGTGGCTTCTGCACAGCCAATGTCAGTTCAGTGCGGGATATATTTCACCCATGTTTCACCGGACATTTTCGTGGCCCTTTTTGGGTCTCTTCCTCCGTCACCATGCTAAATATACTGTCTGTATCACAGTCATTTATCATTGTTGTCA
>JAFLJL010011949.1:25000-45000 GCA_018398815.1 Conus ventricosus
CGTGCGTGCGCGTGCGTGCGTGCGTGCGTGCGTGCGTGTGTGGTGTGTGTGTGAGTGTGTGTGTGTGTGTGGGGTGTGTGTGTGTGTGTGTGTGTGACGAGGGAGAGTCAGAATGAATCTGCACCGACGGTCATCGACTGAAGACACAGATCGCTGTCCTCTGGGAAAACCCGGCTGTCTCTCTCCTCTCTCTGGCACGGGGAGTTGAACCCAGACCTGGCGCTGGATCGAGAGACTGCACAATGCTTCTCCCACTAAGCCAACCAATCAACCGGCCAGACTCAAAGCCCAAGAACCTTCCCTCCCCCCCCCCCCCCTCCCAACCATCACCGCCGCTTCCACCCCTACCTCCCCCCCCCCCCCCCCCTCAGCGCCGTCCCAGCCCCCTCCCACTCTCCCCATGTCCCAAGCCTGGTATTCTCAGTTACCGTTTTTGTACTCTGTTCTGATTGAACAGGGGATACTTTACAATAGGAAGGAAGAAATGCTGTCTGTATGTCTGTCTGTGTGTCTGTGTGTCTGTCCGCGGTCAAAAACGTGTTCCACTCGCTCCAGACAAAACTTCTGGGCCGATCTTTCTGAAAATTTGTAGGCATGTTCATTATGGGTCAAGGATGATGCCCCATGTTGTTGTTTTTTTAACCCCGAATAGCCGTTACTAACGCTATAAACGGCCCAAACGGTTTTCTTCTTTATAGAATATCTCAGAAAGTACTCGGCCGATTTCTTATCTCAGTGACGAAATACATTATGACGCATGTTTGATTGTGACGTGTGGGGTTGTTGTTTTTTTTTTTTTACACGCGTATTCAAGATAAACTGGAGTGCGTTTATATGCTTTGCATCTTGTTTGTTTTGTTTTGATTTGGTTTGGTTGTTTAGTTTGTTTGGTTGTTTGGTTGTTGGGGTGTGTGTGTGTGTGTGTGTGTGTTTTGTGTGTGTGTGTGTGTGTGTGTGTGTGTGTGTGTTTTGGCATTTTTTAATATGCTGTTGTGGCACATTCTAGTCTTTGTTCTAGGAAGTCTATGAATGCTCCCTCCCCTTCACACTACCCCCCCCCCCCCCCACACACACACACACACTCCCCTTCCTGTAGCCGACCAACCCCCTTATACGATTCTCAACATGTTACGGATTTTTATTTTTCGTCTGGCGACTTTGTTCATGAAGACTGCAAAGTTTCAGGGTGGACATTGGCTGTCCACTTTGCTGTGGTCATTGTTTGCCCATACAGCTTTTTTTTTTTTTTTTTTTTTAGTACATGTTGCTTGTAGCATTTAAATGCATTTCATTTCTCAATTAAAAAAAAATGAACAAATGAATTGATTAATTTAAGTAAAAACAAACTGGATGTGAAACGGTCGGACGCCGAGTGACGTAATGATTTCCTCTGTCAACGGATGATTTTTGCTTCTTTTTTTTTTCTTTTTTTTTCTTCTTTTTCTTTCTTTCTTTCTTTCGTTCTTTTCTTTTTTTTTGGATGTGTGTGTGTGTGTGTGTGTGTGTGTGTGTGTGTGTGTGTGTGTGTTTTGTGTGTGGATTTTTACACCTTTTAACACAAACGCAACAGCCTATTGTGACATATCCAAGGAAAGGGTACAACAGGAACAAGACACTTACTATGCTCTAAAATACCATCTAGGTAATACCAAAACACTGTTGTGGGGGGAGAAAAAAAGCTTGAAATTTTCCGTGCCTGACAAGATATTCGACATTTTTTTTAAAAATATAACTCGTTGCCTCAAAAATACCATCTCTATTTTTTTTTTCTAATTCCATTAGCTGGCACTTAAAAGTACACAAGACACCTGATGGCATCCATTAGTTGCCAGACATGAAAGCGTGACAATTTGTGGATTTTTTTTTTTTCTTTTTTCTTTTCTTTTTTTCTATATATATATTTTTTGTTGTTGTTCTTTTTGACTGTCGTCACCTCCCGAAATTAGCTTCCTTGCCGTCGCCTACGCACAACACGCGATAGCTGTTTTCTGTCAGTTTCCTGTGGTCAGTTAGTTCCATACCTTGAAAAGGTGTTAACAACTTGGGAGTGACATTTGTTGTATTAAAAACAAGTTAAAACTAAGCTTAAAACACCTACAAGCCTGTTTCTCGATCACACCCTGACGACCGCACGCGAGGAACAGACTTGTAGGTGTTTTAAGCTTAGTTTTAACTTGTTTTTAATGCAACAAATATATATAAATATATATAGATTCCTCTTTTAACTTGTTTTAACTAACTAAATAAATATATATATATATATATATATATATATATATATATATATATAGAGAGAGAGAGAGAGAGAGAGAGAGAGAGAGAGAGAGAGAGAGAGAGATTATAAACAAAGCTTGCTCTTATGTCTTAGATTTGAAGAAATAAGGGGAGATAAGCATTCATATCTGCAGTGGTAGATAATTCCGCCTAACAGTATGTGCTTGAATGGGTGAATGGGGAATAATAAAATGCTTCTCAAATTGAGCCTTCAGCAAGCTTATAGTCTCCAAGGGGGAGACAATCTCCAATGGGGAGGAAACTCGCTAACATGTAACTCCTGGTCAGATACCTGATTGTTTCTCCTCAGTGACCGCGAAAAGTGGTAACTTAACTCCTCTGCCTTTTCAGTTTTAAGAAGAATGCTATCCCAGAAAAAGGATATATATATATATATATATATACTGTGTTCATTGTTGTTGTTGTTGCAGTTGTTGTTGTTGTTGTTGTTGTTGTTGTCCAACAGTTCTGAGGGAAGCGCGTACGGTCGGTCGGCTATTCAACAACAAAACTGAATCTGAAAAGTGCTGGCCTATACGACAGACACTGCTGTAGTTATTCATGATAGTCTTTTAGTAGGCTGGTCCCGTCGTAAATGACAGGCGTTTATTTTGGTTGGTTTTTTTTTTTTTTTTTTTTTGGTTTGTTTGTTTGTTTTTGGTTTGGTTTTTCTGTTGTCCTCTTTTTGTTTGCTTCTTTTACCTTCGTGTTCTCTGCCAAGAAGGCTTTTCTTTCTTTTTTTTTTAGAGGGGGCGGGAGGGGGGGAGGAGGGGATCCGCGTTTGGTTGTTGGTTTCTCTGTCCGCAGCATCACTCAAAAGTACAAGACCTATCTAACGAAACTTGGTGCAAAGATGGACTGTTGTTCAGAGACGACCCTGTTACATTTGGGCGAGGATCCGTCGAGCGGATATGGATCAAAGGGCAGATCCAGGATTCTGGGGGGGAGGTTTTGCTCTCCCGATCGCTTGCTTTATCATTATTATTATTATTGCTTTGCTTTGCTTTGCTTTTTTTTTTTTTTTTTTTTTTTCGATGTCTTTTAAATAGTACCTGATCCTCACTCTCGGTTCGGTAGGCGTCCATGGTTGTTGTTTTTTTTTTCCAGAGATCGTGTTTGCGCTTGTGCTTGTTTGATTGTTGTTGTTGTTGTTTCTTAAGGGGGCAGGGGAGATTAGGGGAGGAGGAGGGGAAATAAGAAGTTGATAGGAGGAAGGGAGGAAGGGGAAGAAGGGGGTTATACGTCGAGTTGTTGTTAGTCGTACATCCAGACGACTGTCAGCACAGCTTGTGTGCTTCTACTGTGTAGTCTTCTGTGCTCAGGCGACCGAGGACAGAGAAGCAGATGAACTGTCCAGTCTGTTTGTTTCTCAGAGAAGCAGATGAACTGTGCAATCTGCTTGTTTCACAGAGAAGCAGATGAAGCAGATGAACTGTCCAGTCTGTTTGTTTCTCAGAGAAGCAGATGAACTGTCCAATCTGTTTGTTTCACAGAGAAGCAGATGGAGCAGATGAACTGTCCAATCTGTTTGTTTCACAGAGAAGCAGATGAAGCAGATGAACTGTCCAATCTGTTTGTTTCTCAGAGAAGCAGATGAACTGTCCAATCTGTTTGTTTCACAGAGAAGCAGATGGAGCAGATGAACTGTCCAATCTGTTTGTTTCACAGAGAAGCAGATGAGCTGTCCAATCTGTTTGTTTCTCAGAGAAGCAGATGGAGCAGATGAAATGTCCAATCTGTTTGTCTCACAGAGAAGCAGATGAAATGTCCAACCTGTTTGTCTCACAGTGAGGTGACTGTAGGCGCAAATTGAAACCAACTTAAAAAGAAAGATCACTGTTCCGCCGAACGAATTACAGGACAAAACACGACGCGTTTCGACCTCGTGGGTCTTCTTCAGGCAAACAGGACAAACAACATTCAAGACAATGAAAACGAACAACGGGACACTTATTTCAAATTGGCGCACATTCCACATCCGGTTGTTGTTGTTTTTTTGTTGTTTTTTTGCGCCCATTTGAAGAAATACCCGATTGTTCGTTCTTCGTTTTCATTGCCTTCAATGTTGTTTGTCTACCCTGAACAAGACCAAAGAGGTCGAAACGCGCCGTGTTGTAATTAGTTTGTCTCTTTTGTTCGGTGGAACTGTAAATTTTCGTTGAAGTTTGTCAAATATGTTGTTTTGTTGCGCATACTTACGAACATTCACAGAGAAGAGAGAATGAGAATGGAAACGATACTGAGTGCGAATCGCAACACAATTAATGACTGTGTGTAACTATATACTTGTACAAGCTGAGAGAAACAGATCAAAAGATGCGTTAAGGATTAGAACATCGCACTACGTGGAAGAATAGAGACGTCTTAGGTCAGGTGGAGGAGGGGGTGGGGGTGGGGGGGGGGCAGAATCTGAGCATGGTTAATCTAAAAAAAAAAAAAAAAAAAAAAAATGTAATCTAGTAGCTGACACACGTTACACCAGGTCTAATGAAAAGATGGCATCTTCTTCTCTTTTGCTGTAAATCATTTTTTTGTTAGAGGAGTGTGAGGGAAACATCCCCCCCCCCCCCCCCCCCCCCCCAAAATCGCTGGATGGCACAGGTATGCACGTTCTACATTTCAAACTCCCAATCCCGCAATCCTTTATACTTCTCACTCTTAAAAAAAAGAAGAAGAAAAAAAAGGTTCCGTTCAATCTGTGCGTCAAGCAATTTCCAGTGAATGCTTGACTTGATTGTGCGTTAGTCTTGTTTATGATTTCTGGAGGTTTACAAAGCTGCTTTTCTAACTCTGGTCACAGAGAGAGCAGCATGAACGCTTAATTTCGCAGTGCATTTTCTTCCAAAATGTGTGTGTGTGTGTGTGTGTGTGTGTGTGTGTGTGTGTGTGTGTGTGTGTGTGTGTGTGTGCGCGTGCGTGCGCGCGCTCGCGCGCGCGTGCGTGCGTGCGTGCGTGTGTGTGTGCGTGCGTGTTTAAACCGAAGGCGATGGACTGATATTATGACAAATTTCAGTTGACCTAGTATTACGTGTATAATACCCTTTCCGATTTCCTGGCCTGCACCCCCCCCCCCCCCTTCCCCGCTCTCTCCACCACCTCTCCCTCCCCCTCTCTCCCTCCCTCTCCCCCCCCCCTCTCTCTCTCTTACACACACACACACACATCTGTGTGTGTGTGTGGTGTTGTGTGACAAGTTGCACTGAGCGCACAAACACGTGTATGACGCACAAAAGACGAGGAACATGTGTGGTGGAGAGAGAAGGAAGATTTTTACGGCAAGGGGGCGGTGAGGTGGGGTGGGGGTGAGGGGAAGACGGGGGTGAAAAAAAAGAAAAAGAAAGAGAGAAAGGGGGGGGGGCTAGAGGGGGAAGGGAGGGAGGAGGGGCAACGAGAGATTCTTACCTCCCCCCGTCCCCCCCCCCTCCCCCGTCGCCCTTTGAATGAACATCCTGACAACAGCTGTGACGGGATACCAAGACTCGACACACCCCAGAAATAGTGTTGCCTGTCCTCCTTTCATCTCCCTCCCTACCCCCCCCCCCCCCCTCCCTCCCATCACCCCCCGCCTCTCTTGCCTCATCTTCCCTTCCTCTTTCAAAAGCTCTCTCTCTCTCTCTCTCTCTCTCTCTCTCTCTCCTCTCTCTCACACACACACACACACACACACACACACACACACGCACACACACACACACACACACACCACTGCTATACCTGTTCATTCATATCAGCTCCTCTCCTCGTCGACTCGGTCATTGAAGAACGCATCTCGCTCGCGACACTTAAGTGGCTCTCTCTCTCTCTCTCTCTCTCTCTCTCTCTCTCTCTCTCTCTCTCCTCAGGTTGTCGATAGGAGGGGGGGCCTTCTTGGCTCAGCTGTGTTGGTGTGGTGCTGCGAATGTTAAAAAAAAAAAGAGAAAGAAAGCAAGAAAAAAGAAGGGGTGGGGGGGGGGGGGGGGGGGGGGGGGGGGGGGGGGGGGGGGGGGGGGGGGGGGGGGGGGGGGGGGAGGGAGGACTGACAATCCCGTGGATTTTGTGAATTGCGCACCCTGTTGTTAGTGATGGAAAAACCTTCCTTCCCTCCTTCCTTCATTCCTTCCCTCCTTCCTTCCTTTCTTTCTTTCTTTCTTTTTTTTCTGTTCCCCTCCAGGTGCAGGGAATGGTGTGTGTGTGTGTGTGTGTGTGTGTGTGTGTGTGTGTGTGTGTGTGTGTGTGTGTCCGTGCGTGCGTGTGTGTGTGTGTGTGTGTGTGTGTGTGTGACAGTGAAGTACCGAGTTTGGTAAACCCATCACGTGTCTTCAGGGGGCGGAAGAGAAAAGTTTGGCGAGGCCACCCACGGGTTGGGTTTTTGTGTGTGTGTGTGGGGGGGGGGGGGGGGGGGGGGCAGTGTTTGTTTTGGTTGTACCAATCGCAAGGAAAGTTGACAGAGATTCGGCGACGCACGAGGCGCGACACACGTCATCATTAGTAAATCAGAGACGGGCAAAAACACACTGAGACGATCTTTTACACACACACACTTACTTATACTCACACTCACTCTCAGACACACACACACACACACCGCACACACACACATACACACACTCACACACTCACACACTCACTCACTTGTCTCTGATTCAGTTTCTGTCTGTTAAAAATCCACCTCATCAATTACGAACAAAATCATTGTTCGTTTTTATGCATGGGGGCTTGAGGTGGAGTTGAAAATCTTTTCTAACGATGTAGCTCTATTATTATTTTCCCTCCCGACCCCGCCCCCCTCCCCAACCATTCCCCTTTTCCACCGTTTCCGCCACCCATGCTTTTTTCCTGCTGGTGAGGGCGTCCGTGTACTCTCTCTGCAGGGGCGAACAATTACCAGTCCGTTCGACATGAGAGAGACTTCCACACGGGAAGTAGAAGATGACTTGTGCCACTAGATCAATGAAAGAACGTTGCTATTTTGATTCAAAATGCGAAAGGACGACACATACACACAGGCGCGCGCGCTCCACGCACGCACGCACGCACGCATGCACGCACGCACGCACGCACGCACACACACACACACAACACACACACAGAACATTGCTGTTTTTTAAGTGCGAAGGGACGAGCACACACACTCACACCACACCACACACAACAACAACAACAACAACAACAACAACAACAAAGCATGCTAGGACATGTAACCTACTCAATGCGTAAAGATTTTCTCTCAGACTCCTGGGTCCTCATGTTAGACAACTTTTATCTGGTCTGTGTAGCGAACGAAGATGAAACGGATTCTGAACAGACAGAAGGTGACTAGTCTGCTTCAAGTTCCCCTCCCCTCCCCCCCCCCCCCCCCCCCCCCCCCCCCACCCCCCCCCCTCATCTCTTCTTACATTTCTTTTTACTTTACTGCCCTTTGTTTTCACCATGGGAAGTCATTTCATTATGACTGGCGTTCAGTATCCACCATGGGAAGTCATTTCATTATGACTGGCGTTCAGTATCCACCATGGGAAGTCATTTCATTATGACTGGCGTTCGGTACCAACCATGGGAAGTCATTTAATTACGACTGGCTTTCGGTATCCACCATGGGAAGTAATTTCATTACGACTGGCGCTCTGTGATCGGGAGAGTGCCATGGTATTGTCATGACGTATGGCGAATCTTATCCACCATGGGAAGTCATTTCATTATGACTGGCGTTCGGTACCCACCATGGGAAGTCATTTCATTATGACTGGCGTTCGGTACCCACCATGGGAAGTCATTTTGTTATGACTGGCGTTCGGTACCCACCATGGGAAGTAATTTCGTTATGACTGGCGTTCGGTATCCACCATGGGAAGTCATTTCATTATGACTGGCGTTCGTTATCCACCATGGGAAGTCATTTCATTATGGCTGGCGCTGTGTGATGGGGAGAGTACCACGGTATCATCATGACATATGGCGAATCTTATCCACCATGGGAAGTCATTTCATTATGACTGGCGCTCTGTGAACGGGGAGTACCTAGAGTAGCACAGTATCATCGTGCCGTATGGCGAATCTTATGTGTGTGTATATATATATATAGCTGAACAATTAAACAGGGGGGAGAAAACAAGTGCAAGTTAACAATTCCTCAGTCATTACAGCAATGACTTGACAAAGATTTGAATTTAAAAAAAAAAAAATGGGGGGAATATATTATAAATATGAGAAACCCTTCACTAGCTGCCTGAGGGAACCATCGTACTCTCCTTCAAAGACAGATCTATTTGTATTTTATATATATATATATATATATATATATATATATATATATATATATATATTTATATATATATATATATTATATATATATGTGTGTGTGTGTGTGTGTGTGTGTGTGTGTGTGTGTGTGTGTGTGTTTCGGGCTTTGCAATTCCCGAATTTTCACAAAACCATGCGATTGGTAATCTACTACGCGCTTTAATTCACGGGTTGAAAACGGCCATTTGTATCAAGGAAGACAAAACAAAAAAAAAGAAACAAGGATGGTAATCAAGATGATACCAAGCGGTACAGGGGCTGCCACAGCACAGAAATGGGGCACAAGCGGTACAGGGGCTGCCACAGCACGGAAATGGGGCACAAGCGGTACAGGGGCTGCCACAGCACGGAAATGGGGCACAAACGGTACAGGGGCTGCCACAGCACGGAAATGGGGCACAAGCGGTACAGGGGCTGCCACAGCACGGAAATGGGGCACCAGCGGTACAGGGGCTGCCGCCACAGCACGGAAATGGGGCACCAGCGGTACAGGGGCTGCCGCCACAGCACGGAAATGGGGCCTACATGCAGCTGTACGTAGGAGAGCCGGAGGAAGTGGCGTGGTGTGGATCATGCGGATGGGGAGCGTAGCGGTGGAGTGCAGGGAAGTTGGGATTTCGGTCACGAAAGATGAGAGAGAGAGAGAGAGAGAGAGAGAGAGAGGAGGGGGAAAAACGCGTGTGAGTGAGGGGTGGGAGTGAGTGTGTGTGTGAGAGGGGGAGGGAGGAGGGGGATGATATCAGTGACGTATCCTAGATAACATCAGTCATTGTACGAGTTAACCAAAACATCAGTCATTGTGTGAGTCGACCCTAAAAGACTGGAGAGACTTCGAGGACTGTCGTAGGAATGTCGTGTAACCAATGGCTTGATGACAGCAACAATAATCAAGAACCACAACTGCGTGGGTGACACGTCACACTGTGCACAACGTCCGTGTTTGCCAAAACACCGCGTCGTATGCTTATGGGGAATCGCCGTCCTGGGACGTTTAACCTGCGCAAATCTGACATTAAAATGAACCACGAAGCGAAAAAAAAACTGATTTGTATGCCCTCTTTTTTCTGATTTTTTTTCCTTCACCGTGCCGACACAGAGCGAAAGGGACGAAATGTACGGAAAGAAAAACCGATCTTACAATTCTGCATAACATCGTTCTGTTTTGTCGCGCGCGTTTATATTGGTTTTGACAGAGAAAACAAACAAAAAAAAACAAACCCAAAAAACCGTGCCAATTAACGCTTAAGCTAAATCTTGATGAACTGTTGTTCAGTTAAACGCTTTTTGTGCGCACACACATTAGTGACAGTGGGTTTGTCGTTGTTTGTTTGTTTGTTTGTTTGTTTGTTTGTTGCTCGTGCCCCCCAGTTCGTAAAGGTTCTGTCCGTTCATCTGTTTCTCTCTTCTTCTTTTTTTTTTCTTCTCTTCCTTCCCTCACACCAGTCACACGGTCGACCCCGCAAAAAACCTTCCCCCCCCCCCCCCCCCCCCCCCCCCCCCCCCCACTCCTGCCTCTACATTTCCTTGTCCGTACGCGCAACTTCTCTCTCATTTACTCTTCAGCCCCCCCCCCCCCCTCCACCCCAGCCCTCTCCACCTTTCCAGCCCCCACCCTCACCCCCACCAGCTTCCTCATACTCCTCTATTCTATCCACCCCACCCCCACCCCCGATCTATTTCCTGTTTGCAAGCCCCGTGTCCCGCGCGCCTGCTCTTTTCGTTGTGAGCTGTCGATGACAATAATAGTGGATGCGCTTTTATTTGGCCGGATGACAGCCACCACCACATACATCATATAATTACGCTTCTCTTGCCCACAGGCTGGCTAGAACGATGTTGTTGTCATTCCTGTCGGTATTTGGCAAGGTCCGGTCCCATCTCATGTCAACGAGTGCAGAGTAAGTTGAAAGTGGGTGCGTGACGGGGTAGGTGTCACTCCCGGGATTTCAAAAAGAAAAAAGAAAAAAAAGCATCGTGGCAATATTTCCGGGCCAGTCAGTCTGTCTGTATAAATAGCCGACGGTTTGCCGTTCAGGGGATGGTGCAAGTGTTTGTGAGTGAGCCGCCAATCGCTTGGTTAGCCTAGTAGTAGGACACAGTCTAGTAGAAGAGGAGTGGTGTGTGTGTGTGTGTGTGTGTGTGTGTGTGTGTGTGTGTTTAAGTGTGTGATACAGCGCGCGTGTAAGGGATAGGATAGAGGAGGCCCAGTCTGTATACGTTAGTAGTAAGAAGAGTTCTGCGTGGCAATAATAATAATAATAATATATATAGGGATGCTTCAGGGCCAGTACATTGGTGATTAGTAACAGGAGTGTTGCATGGTCGGGCAGTGTTTTCTTCTTCTTTTTTTTTTCTTTTTTGTTGTTGTTGTCTTAAGCCACTCTGTCTGTATAAATGAGGAGTGTTTCTGCAGTGGTGAAGTGTTCACAGGGACCACCAGCTAGGCCAGGCTAGGCCAGGCCATTCTGTTTCTACAAGTGTAGCGAGAGACCAAACCTGTGCTCCGCCGGTGTGTATGTGTTTGAAGACAGCATGGTGATGTTGTTGGCGTAGCTGTGAGTGAAGTCTTGTGGGCTGGTTGGTTCCATGGGTTGTTGGTGATTACCGTTATTAACCCAACCCATCACGAGGGAGACTGTGGACAGTTGGACTGAGTGTGGCAGCGATCGCTTGACGACGCCATGGTGATCAAATGTGTAAGTAAAAGGGAGAGAATCCTCGCGCGGTGGCGGAAGGGGGTGGGGGGTGGGGTGGGGTGGGGTGGGGCTAGGGCTGGGAAGAGGGATGGTGAGGGTGGGTGGGGTGGGGATTGCGACGGGGGGAGAGAGAGGGGAGGGGAGGTAGGAGGTGTGTGTGTGTGTGTGTGTGTGTGTGTGTGCGTGCGTGCGTGCGTGCGTGCGTGCGTGCGTGCGTGCGTGCGCGCGCGTGCGCGCGCGCGCGCGCGTGTGTGTGTGTGTGTGTGTGTGTGTGTGTGTGTGTGTGTGTGTGTGTGTGAAGAACAAGAAAATTTTTTATTGCCATTTGAAAACCAGAGGTTTTGTGGGGCACAGATGATCAATTTAAGACATTCAATTAAAACTAATCCCAACGTCGTCACATCTTGCAACATAACATTAGTAGCAGAAAGAAAAGCGTAGTGTCTATCAGAGTCTGATTAAATTTTCTGTCTCCGAAGAGAAAAACACAACAGGTTATACTGCGCAAGTACAAGTTGGGACAGTCCAATAACATGAACTCCGAGGGTTTTGTCATGTTAGTCTGTTGTTTTTTTATCCTTGTCATCAGGTCATAACGTTGTTGGTCAAATAATTTGCAGTCATCGAGAAAATGTAGTTCGTCCTCAACAACGTGGCATGTCGTGCATAATCTGTCTTCTCTGTCAGTGCTGGTATAACGGCCCCTCTCAATTTGGAGTTCATGGGCGCTTATTCGTAATCTAGTTAGTGCTCATCTGCAATCTGTGTCAATGGTTGCTCCAAATAAGCCGCCTGTTTGTATTCGGTAGTAACTGTGGCATAAAATTTGAGCTTGGGTGTGCTTTCGTTCTTTTGTTTCTTCCAGAACTCAACATAAAACATTTCCAGCTTCGCATTGATTAGAAACTTCAGTCGAGTCACACTAAATGTACCCTGATTTTCCCAGACATGCTGTAATCCTAACGTTGACAAGATTTGTCGTATAAACTTTGTCCATTTGCTTTCTTCGGTGCCCTGAGAGATCATTGACTGATAAATCTGTTGTTGATAAGAGTCTTGGGCTGACTCTCATATGTGTATCCAGAATGCGATAGTCTGGGTTATCGCTTTTAAAAGTAATCGGGAATCTTCCCAGTTCGCTCAGAACGGTAATGTCATAGCTTTTCTATGAACTCTTAATATTAATAAATGCCTGCAGAATTTAATGTGTGCAGTTTCATGTGGGAGTTTGTTTGCAAGACAGGTTTTGAACAGATGCTGCATTTTCTTTTCTCAACATATTTGATCATTGTATTGGTAAGAGGATGGGTACCACACCTCCGACCCATATGGGACGATGGGAGAGACTAACGAGTCAGACAGAGTTGTAACTGTTCTCATATTTATATTTGACCGTAAAACGTTCTCTTCAAGGTATGTGCAGCTTTATTCCCCTGTCTTACCAAGTGTTCTGTGCAGCTTTATTCCCCTGTCTTACGAAGTGTTCTTGGGGTTCTGTGAAATGTTTGTTTTTATGGGAAAACGACTCCAAGATAATATATATATATATATATATATATTATATATATATATATATATATATATATTGATCTTGTGTGTGTGTGTGTGTGTGTGTGTGTGTGTGTGTGTGTGTGTGTGAGAGAGAGAGGAGGAGAGGAGAGAGAGAGAGAGAGAGAGAGAGGAGGAGAGAGAGAGGAGAGAGAGAGAGAGAGAATTTCTTGTTCTTGTTCTTGTTCTTCATATTTTTGATTCTCTTACGAAATATTTTGCGACTTTCGATGATGAGAAAAATGTGTAAATACATGAGTCCCTTGCGAGACTATCACTGTGTCTGTTGTTATTGGTAGTAGTATTGTAAAGATTCTTAACTCTTTTTTTTTGTCTTTTTTTTTTATACAGACGTCGCTTTCAATGTTGGTGCTTCTCCACGTCTACCACTATCACCACCACCATCTCCCGTCTCTCCCTCTCTCTCTCTCTCTCTCTCTCTCTCTCTGGCGTATTTTGTACTCTAAATTGTTCGGTCTAATTGCTGACTTGCACGTTCTTTGTCTTTTGAATTTCTAGAGCTTTCGGAGAACCTCCGATCTTTTCTCTTTCTTCTTCTCCTTCTTCTTCTTCTCCTTCTTCTCCTTCTCCTTCTCCTTCTTCTTCTTCTCCTTCTGCTTCTTCTTCTTCTGGTTTCATTTTTCTTACCTATTCGTTCTCCTCCTCCGTCTGATCTTCTGCTTGTCTTTCTTCTTCTTCTGATCATTGTTTTTTTTTGTTTGTTTTGTTTTTACTGATGATTGTCATCTCTTTCTTCTTCTTCTGGTCTTTTTTTACCCAGTGCTCCTCACATCTGTTTTTACAAAGCAAGATTTTAAGGGTATTTATTAGGCTACCTCTGTTTAAACTTTTTAGAGAATATGAAGGTAGCCGCACGCTTGCCGTTGTCGATAATTACACCAAACCTACATTTAAAACACAACTGCATATTTTACCGCAGCATGCTTGGTGGATGAACGATTGCTATATATAGCCTACGAACGCTGTTAGTAGTTGTGCCTTTTTCTTTTTTAAATTAATCGTTTTGTCCTTTCGGTAGACAAATGCTGTTTTTGTTTGTTTGTTTGTTTGTTGTTGTCTTTTTTTAGAAGTTCTTCCGGAAAAGTATTAATCCTCCCATTTTTGTAATTTAATTTTTTTTTAAATTGGGGGGAAGAAAAGATTTATACTAATTTAGAGTTTTTTTCGAAACCTTCACACACACACACACACACACACACACACACTCCCAGCTTCCGCCCCCCCCCCCCCCCCCCCCCCCCCCCCCCCCCCCCCCCCCCCCCTGCACCCTCTCTCCACTCCCGCGGCTTGCGGATAGTCCGACTTCGTCCCTACCACCACCATCACCACCACCATCTTCTTCCTCATCACTTTCCGCCGTTCTCATCATTCTGTCCCTGGTCCTCAAAAGCTTTCATCGGCACTGTTAGATGACCATGTTCTTTGCAATGGTCCCCAGTTACACACAGCGCCGACTGTTGTTGAGACGTTGATGTGACGGTGACGAACGTGTTTCACTGTCCAGGACTTGGCCAGCTGGTTTGCCGTCTGTTTTGCGTGCCAAGCAAATTCGTTTTGCCCAAGTGTGTTGAAGGATTAGTCTTTTTTTTTTTGTTGTTTGTTTTGCTTTATTTTTTGTTGTTTCAAAACGAGGTGGCTGAGGGCGGAAAATGAAGCAATTTAAAAAAAAAAAAAAAAAGAAACGGTATTTGTTCCACCAGACGATGCGGACAAACAGATTACAGGACAAGACACGATGCATTTCGACCTCTTGGGTCACCTTCAGGCGAAAACAAACACATACAGGATAATGAAAACGAAGAACGAGCAACCACTTATTATTGTCATCATTATTATTATTGTCATCATTATTATTATTGTCATCATTATTATTTCAACTCCCATGATCCCTTTCTTAACGGCCTCGTTTTCATCCAACACCCATTTTGCGCCGAATATGAGAAAATAAGTGGTGGTTTGTTCTCCGTTGTCCTTGTCCTAATGGTTGTTTGTTTTTGCCTGAAAAAGGCCCAAGAGGTCGAAACGCATTGTGTTTTGTCCTGTAATCTGTTTGTCTGTATCGTCTGGTGGAAACTAATGCCGTTTCTTTTTTAAATTTGTTTTTCGTTTGTTTTTGGTTTTGTTTTGATTTCTTTGTTTTGTTTGCTGGTTTTTGTTGTTGTTGTTGTTGTTGTTTTTTAATGTCGCGATAGGTCGTGATTTGTGGACGGCATCATTGTTTGAGGACGAAAATCGTCGTTTCACGCGAAACGAAAATCCTTCCTTCGTCATCTATGTGCGCATACGTGTCAGAGTGAATTAATTCCCTTGAATAACTTCGTTCAGCCCCGATGCATATGTCTAGCAATACTTGTGTCATCGTGCAGTCTGTGGTGTCTTGCGGAAGAACGCGCGCTCCAAATGGAACCGGTGCTAAGTTTGGCCGAGTTTCAAGCGTGGGCATCAGCCGTTCCAAATGCACGCACTCAGCGTTGATGTCACACGTAGATGTTACTATCTAGCAAACATTTCGCTGCGTGTTTTTATCCACGGTCTGGTTTGTAATGTTGAAACGTATCTAGCGATTTCATTGCATGTATAAGGCAGAAATGCATTATTACAAGGAATCCTGTTACCTATATTGTTCTTTTTCTTATTTTCTTGTGTTTTTTTAATATCGTCTTCTGAGCACCCTCTCACCTGTTACCTATAATGCGAGGGTTGACTGCCAGAACCCAGTATATGAAAACAAACAGAAATTAAGAAAAGGGACAATTTTTTATAATATAAAGAAATTGTCCTTTCTCTTCATTTCTTCTTGTTTTTTTTTTTTATATATATCTTCTTCTGAGCACCCTGTCACCTGTTACCTATATTGTCCTTTTCTTCATTTCTTCTTCTTTTTGTTTTTGTGTTTTTGTTTGTTTTTGTTGTTGTTGTTGTTGTCTTCTTCTGACCACCCTCTCATTCTTCTTCGTGTCACCCCCTCCACTCCCTCTCTCTCTCTCCCCCTCCCTCCCTCCCTCCCTCTCTCTCTCTCTCTCTCTCTCTCTCTCTCTCTCACACACACACACACACACACACACACACACACACACACACACACACACACACACACACACACACACAAAGCAAATAAGCGCGCAAGCACAAACATAATACGCGCTCACACACACACACACTCACACACACACACACACACACACACACACACACACACACACACACACACACACACACACACAGACGCACGCACGCGCGCGCGCGCGCGCACACACACACACACACACACACACACACACACACACACACACACACACACACACACACGCGCGCGCGCGCACGCACACACACACACACACACACACACACACACACACACCACACACACACACACACACAGTCCTCTTATGTGATCCATGATTTCACGTGACTTTAATCATGTACACGCTCGTGTCATGATTATAATAACGGAGGTGTCGTGAAGATAACCTGTGCTCATATATTTTATGCACGTGCTAGTACTGACGTCCATGCACGTGGCACTAGAACGGTGGCGCACACACCGAACCCATTTTTCCGAATCCTGGGTTTTTAATGACGTTTTTGTCACGAAAACAAAGCGATGGAGAAAAAAAAAAGAGGAAAGATAAAGGAACAATTTCCTTAACTCTGTGTTGTTTTTCCTACCTATGCTGCAGCAGCAGCTGCTGCTGTTGTTGCTGTTAATGACGGCGATGTAGGCTGGAACTAAGGAACAGTGATACTAATCAGAGGAATAGTGACGATGATGTTATCATAATGCGGTTCTGATCCATGGACACAGACAACGGTTGAAGGAAGGAATCGAGCACTCTCGTGTCGTTGGGATAGTAGCTAATTGTATTTGAATTTTGTCTTCATCCTGTTTTGGTGGATTGTTGTTGAACGCAATCAGTGATCAATATGATAATAATGATGATAATAATAATGATGATGATGATAATAAAACAACTTATAATAATAATAAGTAGTAGTAGTAGTAGTAGTAGAAGCAGTAGTATCATTATTATTTTTAGTGGTAGTAGTAGTATTACTATCATTATCATTGTTAGTAGTGGTAGTGGTGGTAGTAGTAGGAGAAGTAGTAGTAGTAGTAGTAGTAGTAGTAGTAGTAGTAGTAGTTAATAGTAGTAATAGTAGTAGTAGTAGTATTGTTGTTCTTTGTTATTGTTTTTTTTGTTTTTGTTTTTGTTTTTGTTTTGTTATCACATAAAGTCATTGTGCTCATAATGATCATCGTATTTATCATCACAATCACCATCATCATCAGCAGGAAGAAACTCAAGAGAGAGAGAGAGAGAGAGCTCGACAGCAGGACTTCAGAGAAGTTAGGAAGTTTAAGCCGTATGAAGCTCCCTTTTGTTCCTCCTCGACCAGAACCAGCTGGAACTCTTCTCAACGGATTCTGGCATTGCCTTCAGTGCTCTTCTCTACCAGAATCCCCAAGCCGTTTCGCGAGATCATAAGCTGAAGATCGACGAGCCTACAAACCCCCTCGCCGCAAGCTCCATGGCCAGGACTTTGGTCTGGAAGCCAGATGCCCTCAAGATGCTGGCTAGACTGGCATACCTCTCAGTCTGGAAGATGTGAGCTTTCTCCACTCTGCTTTTGCACGAAACACTGAGTTCGATTAGAATCACCTGTTTTGATGAACCTGAGTGGAGAACAATATCCGGTCTCATGCCTTCAGGCGAAACGATTTGGCCCTGACTTTCTCCCCCACTTTCTTTGTTTGCCTTTGACCTTTTCCTCTGGTGCTACAGACCGCATCCGGCCTTGGATTTGGCTACAGACCGCGTCAGGCCTTGGATTTCCCTACAGACCGGATCAGGCCTTGGATTTCGCTACAGACCGCGTCAGGCCTTGGATTTCGCTACAGACCGCGTCAGGCCTTGGATTTCGCTACAGACCGCGTCAGGCCTTGGATTTCGCTACAGACCGCGTCAGACCTTGGATTTCGAAGTGGTTCTCTGCTCTGAGGGTCGGAATATATTTTCCTGAGATGTTGCTCAAGAGTTTCCGTGCCCACTGTGAGCGTTCCTGATCTGGGATCCTCCAATGGTTTCCTGGCGAACTGGAAGGGGTCTCTGAGGAAGCAGTCTTGGTTTTCCTCTTTTCGCTCCTTCTCCTTCTTGCTGATTCTGCTTTGCTGGGAGCACTGTGTTGTGCTGGCAGATCTCCCTGGAGTTTCTCTTCGCCCGTTCCTTTCAACTTCTGAGGCATTCTTCATTTCGTTCCTTTGAGATTCTTCATGTTCTTTTCGAGTACCACTCATCTCGCGCTTGCGTCTGGATTTTTGAGAAGATGTCTTCAAGTACAATTGTTTCATTCCATGGGAATCGCTGCAGGTTCCGCAGACAATGTCTGCAAATGTGGCTAGTTTTTGCTCCGGTGTGCTATATATGTTATATGTGAGTGCCAGTTTTGTTGATAACAATCAATAAGCCGCTGTTTAAATTCATACAAAAACAGTTTTTCATTTTCCACCCCTTGCATCAACCAAATTATGCCAAATCCATTTTCGGTTAAAGCTCTTTTGATATCTGATGCCCAATTATGATGTCCTGTTTCATGTTGTCTAAGGAGCATTTCATACGCCTGTTTACATATACGAGTTACTGGTAACCGGGTTAGTTTTAGCCAGTATCTCAGACATTTAACATAGGTTCTTATAAGTAACGGGTATCCACCTGATTCACCGTACGACATTTTATTTGAAGAATGTAAAGGTATATTTAAACATCTCTTAATGGCATAAGTGTGAACATTTTCCATATGTTTGTTTTCCTTTAATCCCCAAATTTCAGCGCCATACGTCAGCATCGGTTCAATCTGAGAATCAAATAATTTCCAAAACAAAATAATATCAGTGGATCCAAGTCTTCTCAAAGCACGAAGAATTTCAATTACCCCTTTTTTCCCTTTCCGGGCTGTTTCTGACCATCCTGGTGTCAAACTCAATTTTGTGGTGAAAATCATGCCCAAGTATATATATTGGTTTGTAACTCTGACCTCATCTTTACCGTACCACCATACTTCGTTTGCAGATAGATACCCTCCTTTGCGGAAAACGATTATGTTGGTTTTGTCTAAATTTACTGTTAACTGCAATCGATCTGCTTCAGATTTGAGCACATTATGTTGGTTTTGGAGTCCTATTGGAGTATCTGAAAACAAAATAACATCATCGGCGAATAGTAATAAGAATATTTCAACTGCTCCTGGAAGTAACTGTATGCCATGTCTTCCATGTTTAGATAACTCTATAGCAAGTTCATTGATAAAAAAAGAGAATAATTGTGGACTTAATATGCAGCCTTGTTTTACACCTCTTGGACAAGAGAAATATTTAGAATACAAACATTTGTCGCGAACACAAGCCAAAACTATATCATAATATTCCTCTTAAAGCCTTGTACAATTTACCGTCAACGCCAGATTTTCTTAATATATCCCATAATATATTTCTATTGACGGAATCAAACGCCTTACGAAAATCAACAAATGCTATATACAGTTTTGAATTTCTTGAAAGATAACGCTGGACTACTGAATACAATGTGAAAATATGATCGGTTGTACTATAATCCCTTCTGAAACCTGCTTGTTGTTCAATAACTTTTTCCTCCCTCTGCCCATTGTGTTAATCTTTTATTCAAGATGTTAGTATAAATTTTACCCAGTACACTTGATAACGATACCCCTCTATAATTATCTGGAATATTTATGTCTCCCTTTTGAACAAAGGTACAATTATTGATTTTGACCACTCAGTTGGGAAAATTCCACTATGGAAGAGTCTGTTAAACAAACCGACAAGAAATTCTGTTATCAGATTATTAGAAATTTTTCAACATCTCATTGATTATACGATCTGGGCCTGCGCTTTTACCACGTTTTAAACTTTTAATACTGTCGTTTACCTCTCTTGTATTATTGTATCATTAAATAAAGGTTCTTGAGAATATTCGTCCTCTACATCAAATATGCCCTCCTGAGAAATAGAATTATCAAATGAGTTAAAAACACTCTGCAAATGATCGTGCCACTGTTCAAACCGGTATTTGATTGTAGATAAAAGTTTTTTTTGCTTATTGATCTTATGTTGACCAAAACAATTTGGGTCGTTAACAGATGCTTTCAGTTTTACTAATCTATCAA
>JAFLJL010011949.1:52500-69470 GCA_018398815.1 Conus ventricosus
GTCTTAGGACATGAGCATCGAGATCTTTAGAGTCCGTGTATGATCTTAGTGCATGTGACACAGACTAGACCTCGGTTTATAGTCCCATCCGAACGACTATATGGGGAATGGAGTCAGAACCAATGTTAACTCCGAGGGAAAAATCCCCCTATAACCGAAATTCGAACCCGCAACCCCAGGATCACGAGTCCGGCGCTCTACCAACTGAGCTATCCGGCCCCCACTTACATTGCTTATATCATCTAACCGTGTGAATTTTGTTTTCAAACAGTTTGCAATTTATTTGTACAAAGCATTCCAAATTCGATCTGTCCTTTGCTCATTACTCTGTTGTTTACATTTCTCTGTTCGCTTTGCCCACTCCCCATCTTGTTCATTGTCAAAATTCGCTGCACCTATGATTTGTGCTCACGTGCCCCTACAAAAGGGAGCCATGGCCATATTCAATAAATGACCATCCATTCATCCATCCCCCATCTCTCCCTCCCTCTGTGTGTGTGCGCGCGCGCGCGCGCGCGCGCGCGTGTGTGTGTGTGTGGTGTGTGTGTGTGTGGTGTGTGTGTGTGTGTGTGTGTGGTGTGCGCGCGCGCGCGCGTGCGTGCTCTCTCTCTCTCTCTCTCTCTCTCTCTCTCCTCTTCTCCTCTCTCCTCTCTCTATCTCTCTCTCCTCTCTCCCTCTCTTCCTCTCTCAGCACACACACACACACACACACACACACAAACTCATCACACACACCACACTACACACACACTCACACACACATCACACCAAACACACACAAACACAAAAACATGGCGCGCGTTGTGTTGTGCGCACAGCACGCACCGGCACGCACAGCAAGCATTGCACGCACGCACGCACGCACGAACACACATCAACACCACACACACACACCAACACACACATGCGCGCGTGGTGTGTGTGCACAACCGAGTACAAACACTCGCTCACACCACACTACACACTCCTTTGCACACGCACACGCACACACACACCACACACACACACACACACACACACACACACACACACAGACACACCACACCTCTACAACACACACCCACCTCTACAAACCACACACAACACACACACACACCCACACAACACACAAACACCCACACACACACACACCACAAACACAAACACCAACCCCCCACCCCCCCACACACATTTATCTCACACTCACACCAATTTCCGCATAAATATTTAATTTGCATCTGCGGGTAAGTTTCCTGTTGAAAGTTTTCAGACAACTCCAGCTTCTTTTTTCCACTGCGCAGTTTCAAAATAAATGAAATAATCCCGACTGCCCCTGCGACTGATGTGCAGTGTGTTTTTCCAGAACTTACAAGGTCTTGTTTCTGTTGTTTAATTCCCTTGATTGATTAGTCAATGGGCTCTTTTTTGTAACAGTGTTTTCCGATAGAGAATGAAGCGCTTAACATTTTGGTTGTTGTTTACTATACCAGATTATCCTGTACTCATTTATGTTTTTATACTTGCTTTGTGCTTATGTTTAGCCTATTGTTGTATAGAATTTTAGTATGAATCATCTTTATTTAGCTAACGGCTCGTAACTAAATACTCTTATTCGGTCATCAAACAAAACACACTCAACACACACACACCTCCAGGGGGGGGGGGGGGGGACACACTCAAAACACCACACACACACACACACACACACACACCACACAACACAATTTCACACACATCGCACACATACACACACGCACACACACGCGCGCACCGCACACAACGCACCACACACAACTCTTGTGGTTTTAACTGTGTATGGGGGACGAAAAAAAACGGATAATACAGGAGGGAAGAGAAAGAGAAGAAAGTAAAGTACTCTGTTACACAATTATGGCAGTAAGGAGGCATTAGCCATTCCTGGATCATAGACATACATAGTGACATTTTATAAATTAGCTCTTCGGCCTGAGTTAGATCATTGTGTCAACCCCCAAAGTGGATTCATTATAACAAGTCTTTTATGTCCTGAAATTTATTTCGTCACTAAGTTTCCGGACCCATAACGTTTGAATCGAACTATGTCTAACTGTTCTGGACAAATGTTTTTCTCAGCGTATTTTGTACATCTTTTGTAGAATATTGAACCCTAAGGTCGGTAATTTGAGCTGTTAGCCGTGCCAATTTTTTATTAATGAATATATTTAAGATTGCGAATGAAGTCTTTTAGTACATATAGATTTGGCGTTTCTTTCTGTACAAGATTGGGACAGAGGAATCGATGGGTGTTATGCATCATAAGACCCTTGTAGACTGCAATGGGACTTTCTTAAGTTTCAGTGCTTTCTCACACAAGTTCCAATAGAAATTGTAAATTTTTAGAGAATTCATGAGTTGTTTACAATATCAGTTAAACAGTCTATTTTATATAGTACTTGACATTTGTCAAATATTCTCGTTATTGTTGGCGTACTCATTGCTACCAAGGCTATTTCGTCTTTGATAAGCTGTGTTCCTAAGGATCTGAAAAGGTGCTATTGCATTTTAATATCCTAGGTGCTTTAATATACCAGGTGCTATAATTATCCTGGGTGCTTTATTATTTACTAAGGTGCTATATTATCCTAAGGTAATATAATTCCGTACTGCACAATATAGAATAATTCGTAATATATTTAAACCCTTTGGTGCACTGGGGTGGAAAAACTTAGTATTTATATACCAGTTGACTGGGAAAAAAAGGATTTTTTTTTTTTTTATCGAGCGTTTAAGTAGAATATAGCGTTTTTTAAACTAATACAGAGTTTCAATCAGATATATGTTACAGATTTGGAAATTTTAGTGACAAATACCGTTTTATAGATGTGTTTTTCGCATCGATGGGTGTATCAATTAACTGTGACATGGCAATTTTTGTAATAGAATAAAGATACCATCTAACACTTGTGTCTATTTAACTGTTGACTTTTTCGTTCTTTTAGCGGATTGAGCTACAATCTAATGCTTTGAAGAAAAATGTGCAACTTGTCTCAGGATATCCATTTAACATCGGACCTGAGTCTCTTTGGCATTGAAAGGACACCACAAAAACAGATGCTTATTCTTCTACCTTATAATTACTACTGGGGAAAAGTCTACGTTTAATAAATTCAGTTTGAACAAAAATAAGACCCTCCGGTGCAAAACATTCTTTTTTAAAGAATTTATGATTTAGATATCAAATGGAAAGAAAAAACTCTATAAAAAACAAAGATGAAACAAAAAAACTTATTGAACATAAATAATCAGTTTCAGGTTCTTACTTTCTATCTTCTTATTTATGATACAGGATGTAATGCAATATTATAATAACTAAAGCGTTTCAGTTTAAGGCGGTTAAGTAGTAAGAATAAGTAATACATTGTCTAATTGTGGAGTGATAAAGGATCGGTTCAATACAAGTACAGTAGATCTGAATATAAGCTTGGATTAAATTGACTTCTGAAACAAAATAATTTAATTTTAAAAGGGACAGCGGTTTTGCTTTTTTATAGCTTTTAGGCGTTAGGTCATCAAGTGAGGATTTGTTTAGTGCCCTGAAAGTCTGCTAATGGCCGCCCCGAACCAACCGATCAGAACCATTATTTGTGATAAGATCTGGTCCTTTTGTCTGGGCCGCGGTCGTTATAGTATTAACAAAGGAGCAATTCCACTGATTCTGATTGTTTTTGGATTGATTGTATTTTTATTGTACTTGTTCTGTTTATAGGCTGTACTGCATAGTATGCCCATTTACAGTTAATTCGAAAGAAAATGACGGATTTGGCATTCCGTGCTGTGACAGATTTAGTATTTGAAAAAAATCGTAATTGTGATTTGGTTTTCTTTCTTTCTCTTTTTTTTTCTTTCTTCTTTGTTTTTTCTCGCTTCGATGGTTTTCATCTTTTTTTTATGTTTTGTTTCGTTTGAGTCAGGGTGTTTGTGGGTTCGACTTACGGGATGCTGCTGATGTGTTGTCCTCTGCGGCACTGTCATCTTTTTGCGCACCTGTTAATCTCCAAAATGTTTGATTAAATAAAAAATTTAAAAAAATTAAATAATATAAACAAAGACTTGTGCCCTGGTTGACTAGTATTTGCCAACAGCATGTTTCGCCTCCATCTGGGTCACAGATTTAGTCCCTGTCCGATAATCTTATATTTAGGATACCAAACTCAATACGCGCGCGCTCGCGCACACACACACACACACACCCACCCTCACACCACGCCTGCTCGCGCGCGCGCGCTCACACACACACACACACACAAACACCCACGCGCGCGCGCGCTCCCCCCTCCCCACTCACTCCCCAC
Source organism: Conus ventricosus (assembly GCA_018398815.1). Classification (NCBI taxonomy): domain Eukaryota; kingdom Metazoa; phylum Mollusca; class Gastropoda; order Neogastropoda; family Conidae; genus Conus; species Conus ventricosus. The sequence goes on from JAFLJL010011949.1 coordinate 56,811, forward strand.
CCCCCCCCCCCCCCCCCCCCACCCCCCCCACCCCCCCCCCCCCCCCCCCCCCCTCACCCCACCCCCCCCCCCCCCCTCCCCCCCACTCCCCACCCCCCCCCCCCCCCCCCCCCACACACACGCATCGCATGGCAACTCGGCGTACACGCAATGCACGCCATTACAGTTAGCCACGAAAGTATGTACATACCGCAACCAGGGAAATGCACACATAAACAAGTTCACACAAATACTCACGCGCGCGCGCCCGCGCGGCGCGCGCGCGCGCGCGCGTCGCTCAACACACACACGCACACAACACACACACTCACACACGCGTCGCACCGCACGCACGCACGCACGCCACTCACGCACACACGCCACACACACACACACACACACACACCCCACCACACACACACAGCTCTCTCCCTCGCTCCTCTATCTCTCTGATCTTTCTCTCTCCTCTCTCTCTCTCACTCCTCTCATCTCGCTTCTCTCTTCTCTCTCACTTCCATTCTTTTTCTCCTTCTCCATATTTTGCTCCCCATTTCTCTTACTCCTCTTCGTCGTCACAGATGTTGATCCCGCTTTTTGGAGAATATCCTTCATTTTAGGACTACAACTATCTAAACACACTCCACGCTACACACACACACACACACCACCACACACAACACCACACCAATATCTCTGTTTGTCCGTGCCACACACACTTTTTTCCATTGAAATCTTTGCCTAGCATCTTGTAATCACGGGAACAAGAATTGTATTGCCTGTACTAATTTTTTCCCCCACTAATATTATTGCTAGCATAATATACATGTATTAATATTATGTATATGCAGAGTATATATATATATATATATATATATAACTATAGAATATATATTATATATATTCCACCACTGATATGTTCGTCCTTGTTTTAGTTTAAAGAACTTGTTTTCAAATGTGAGTATAGGTATTGGTACACACCACACACACACACACACAACACACACACACCCACACACACCACACACACACACACCACACATCAACACACCACAACACACAATACACACACACACACACGATGATAGAAGAGAGAGAGGTTGAGAGTGAGAGGGGAGAGAGGGGTGGGGGCGCGAGGACGAGAGTCGGATGGAGCGAGAGAGGGAGTGAGGGGCGGAGAGATGAGATGTGGGAGTGACAGACAGACAGACAGCAGACAGACAGTCAGACAGGGACAGGGTGGGTGGGAAGACTCACTCACACACACACACAACCACACACACCTCACACACACACACACACACACCACACACACACCACACTCACCACCACGAGATAGTGGAGAATGGTAGGAGAGAGAGGGAAGAGATAGAGAGAGAGGGAGGTGAGGGTTTTAGATAGAGAGAGAGAGAGAGACGGAAAGAGAAACGAAGAAGACGTGAGAGAGAGTGAGAGAGAGAGAGAAGGAGGTGGGGGAGAGCGGGGCAGGGGAGATGAGCGTATGAGGGGGGGGCGAGCGAAGAGGCGGGGTGGGAGAGGGAGAATGAGACAGACAGACAGACACAGCACAGACTGACAGACAGACAGAGGCGTGGTTTTGTCTGAAGTGTCTATAGCCTTTCCCTTTACTTAAATACTAAAACAAGGACTGCTATTTCAACCACTCTAAATTACTCGATAGAGTCGGTGCACCGCGCGAAGCGAAAAAAAAAAAAAATAAGAAAAAAATGAAATAAAAAAAGGACGGGGGGGCGGGGTTGTGGGACGGGAGGGGGAGGGAAAAATAATGCTAGAACGTGAGGTCATCGAGTGTTTCCGAGGGGGCTTTCGGATCACGTGACTGCGAGCAGCCGTCAGGTCCCCCCCTGTATGTTTGAATTGAGGCCAGTGTCTGGTGACTTGCTCGAATATATTACACTGATGGTGGTTTCTGTGATGAAAAGTGAAACCAAATTGTCTCCCTGGAGTGGGCCCCCTCATTTAGGTTACCTCTGAACTGTATTCGTGACTCGTTGCTGACTGCTTGTTGTTCTTGTGGGGTGCATTTGCCTTCCATGTGTGTGTGTGTGGTGTGTTGTGCGTGGGGGTCTCTGTGTGTGTGTGTGTGTGTATGTGTCTGATTGTTCTTGTACTGTCTTGTGTGTCATTTGTGTGTGTGTGTGCTGCTTTTTATGTGTGGGGAGGGGGGGGGGGGGGGGGGGGGGGGGTGGGCGGGGGTAGGGGGGGGGGGGATGGGGGGGGGAGGTGGTGGGGGTGGTGTAGGAGGGGGGGTAAGGAGGGGTGCGGGTGCGTTAGGGGTCGCGTCGGTAGGATTGAGAGGGAAAACGACTTGTTTTCAGATGTACACAAAATGCCATTGGTTGTCATGAGGCTATCTGTGGCCTGTCTGTCTGTTCCGTTCTTTTCTTCTGTTCTCTGTCAATTCTCTCTGTCTCCTGTCTCTGTCTCTCTCTTCTCTCTCTCTCTCTCTCCTCCTTCTCTCCTCCCCTCTCTCTCTCTCTCTCTCTCTCTCTCCTCTCTATTCTCTCTATCTTGCAGCTCTTTTCGGTCGGTTGGTTTAGCACTTCTTCTTCTTTCCAGATGGGGATGTTTAACCTGCACGTGCCCTCAGTCTTCCGTTGACTATTCTGGCACACAGGTTGCTTTGCAATGTATGTATATTTCTTCGTGTATCCTGTACTCACCCGTCTTAGGACCAGAGCATCGAGATCTTTAGAGACCGTGTATGGATCTGTGTGCATGTGACACAGATCTAGTCCTCGTTTTAGGTCCCATCCGAACGACTATATGGGGAATGGAGTCTCAGAACCAATGTTAACTCCGAGGGAAAAATCCCCACTATACCGGTAATTAGATACCCGCAACCCCAGGATCACGAAGTCCGGCGCTCTACCAACTGAGCTATCCGGCCCCCCACTTACATTGCTTATTTCATCTAACCGTTGGTGAATTTGTTTTCTAACAGTTTTCATTTTTTTGTACAAAGGCATTCACAAATTCGATCTGTCCTTTGCCTCATTACTCTGTTGAGTTTTACATTTTCTTGTTTCGCTGTGCCCACTCCCCATCTTGTTTCATTGTCAAAATTCAGCCTGCACCTTTGATTTGTGCCACTCTCGTGCCCTACATAAAGGGAGCCATCGGCCATATTCAATAATTGACCCATCCTTTCATCCTTCCCCCTTCTCTCCCATCCCTCTGTGTTGTGTGGGTGCGCGCGCGCGCGCGCTAGCGCCGCGCGTTTGTGTGTGTGTGGGTGTTTATGTGGGTTGATTTGTTTGTGGTGTGTGTGTGTGTGTGTGTGTGTGTGTGCGGCGCGGCGCGTTGCGTGCTAGCTCTCTCTTCTCTCTTCTCTCTCTCCTCTATCTCCTACTCCTCTCTCTCTCTCTCTCCTCATCTTCTCTATCTCTATTTCATGCACTCGCGTACGCTTTTGCGGGCGCCGCACTCTCTTATGCACGCACGCACGCACGCAACGACGTCGCGCGCGCACGCGCACCATACTCACACACACACGCACACGCACACACATCACTCACAACACAACACACACACACACACACACCCACACACAGCCCACACACACCACACACTCCCACACACACATTCACATTCACAACAACACACATTCACATTCACACACCACACACATTCACATTCACACACACACACACATTCACATTCACAAACAACACCAACACATTCAATTCACACACATCACACATTCTCATTCACACACACACACACATCACATTCACACACACACAACACACATATCACATTCACACACACCACACATTCACATTCACACACACACACACATTACAATTAACCTCACACACACCACATTCACATTCAACAACACACTCACTTTCACATTCACACAACCCAATATTCACATTCACACACACACACAATTTCATTCACAACACACACACACACATTCACATTCACACGAGCCATAGGGAATTGATTGATAAACAAACAAACACTAATCTAAACAAGCCAAAACTAATACTTGCCTAGACAATGAAACTATCAGAGAGCGAGGAGAGGTCGAGATGAGGGAAAGGAGGGGATGATGCCGAGTAGGAGGAGAGGCATCCCGAGTAGCGAGAGGGTGAGGGAGAGAGAGGTTGAGGGTGTGATGAGGACGAGAACCGTTGAGTGAGAGTGAGACGGTAGGCGAGAGAGAAGTGAGGAGAAGATGGGAGATGAGCGCAGAGGAGAGGGTGGTATGAGTGAAGGGAGCGGGGAGAGAGAGAAGAAGGGAGAGAGAAGAGGTAGAATGAGAGGTAGCAGCGATGAGAGGACGATGAGGAGAAGAGGAGAGGATTGGGAGAGAGAGAGAGAAGAGACTCGAGGAGAGGAGGAAAAAGGTAAGAGAGAGGGAGACGTGAGGTGAGGTGAGATCAGAGGCGGAGAGAGGAGGAGAGAGAGAGTAGAGAGGAGACGAGAGAGACGAGAGAAGGATGAAGGAGAAAGAGAGGAATGAGAAAAGATGAGAAGAGAGAGAGGAGGACCGAGAAGAGAGAGAGAAGATGAAAAGAGGAAGAGAGCAAGGGAGAGATGAGGAGTGAGAGAGGAAATAGAGAGGGAAAGACAAGAACGAGAGGAGGGACGAAAGGGAGGATGATGGAGAGAAAATGAGAGGAGGAGTGAGGAAGAGGGAGAGGGACGGAGGAGGACGGAGAGGAGAGAGAGAGGGGAGAAGCGGAGATAGAGGACCAGGAGAGTGAGAGAGAGGATACGAGGAGGGGAGGGTCGCGGCGATCGACCGCGAGTGAAGATGAGAGGGACGAGCAAGGAGGAGAGGAGAGGGGGGGGGAGACGAGAGACGGGAGACGAGAAGAGGAGAGTGAGAGAGAGGAGGACGGGTGGAGAGGAGAGGGGAGAGAGAAAGGAGAGCCGAAAAGAGAAAGAGAGAGAGAGAAGAGGAGAGGGGGGAAGAGAAGAGGAGAGAGAGACGAGAGAGTGAGAGGAGAGTAAATGCAGAGGAGAGGAGAGAGAGTGGAGAGGGCGAGTTGGAGTGAGAGTAAGAGAAGATTGAAGAAGGAAAGTGGGGAAAAGAGAAAAAAATAAAGAAGTAAGACGAGGAGTAGAGTGAAAGTAAGTGATGGAGTGGAGAAGAGGAGGAAAGAGTGGGGAATGAAGGGAGTAAGAGATTGAGTGAGAGAGATGGTTGGCAAGAGATGTGGACGTGTACGTGGAGAGAGAGGGAAAAAAAGGAGAGTATAAGAGGAGAGAGAGGAGGAGAGGTGAGCTGGTGAAGATAGGGAGAGGAGAGAGAGGAGAGAGAGAGAGAGATGGAGAGAGGGGGAGAATTGAGAGAGGAGACAAGACAAGACAAGTCAAGACCAATAATTTACTTATTACGAGGATATAATAGATAAGCACTAACGGCTTTTTTACATCCAGTCCTCGACCTGAGTAGGGACTTACAACATGAGTGAAATTCAATTAATGTATGAAAATCAATAGAAGAGCAAGCAAAGCCGGTCTGTATCATTAGAGGAACTTCAAATGAAATGGAAAATAGAAGAAAATGGAAAACAATAAAAAATAAGGGAATATTTATAATAGAACAACATTACAAAAAAATAATAATAACAAAAAAAAAAAAATTAACAAATTTAAAATATATATGAGAATAATATAATGAAGAGGAAGGATGCGGAGTGCGGCGGGTAGGGGAGTGAGGTGTGGGATGGGCGAAACATAATTGTTCTACAACCGTACTCAAGATTGGCCTGTTTGAAAACAGGACAGTGAAGTGATAGTGAATATGACATAGTTGACGTACATATTTTTGAATCACACAAATTTACACGCACGTTTGCACGCACAGAGACTGTGAGAGGGGGAGAGGGGTGAAGAGAGAGAGAGAGAGAGAGAGTAGAGGACGGAGTCGGGTGAGGACCAAAGAATGGAAGAGGAAGAGGAGAAGATAGAGAGGGCAGGATGAGAGTGGAGAGAGGGACGTGAGTGAGTGAGCGGGAAGGGAGAGGTCGATGAGAAACGAGAAGGGGCGGAGATGGATGGAGAGAGAGAAACGAGAGAGTCGAGAGTGAGTAATTTGGGCCGCGGAGGAGGCAGTCAGAGATGACTAGGTGAGCGAGAGGACGGTTTAGAGAGATGAGCACGGAGACGGGACTGAGATGAGTGACAGAGAGGAGAGAGAACGTGAGGAGAGGGGAAGAGTTTCCCGTGAGAGGGGTAGTAGAAGAGAGGAGGAGTGGATGAGCAGACGAGAGAGAGAGAGATGAGGAGTGGAGACGAGAGGAGAGGGAGAGGGAGAGAGGAGATGAGGAGGATGATCGTGAGAGATGGATAGTGTGTCGTGAGGAGAAGCGGGGAGGAGGCGGTGGGAGGTGAGAGGAGAGGAGAGATGGATTAGACAAAGAGTGAAGAGAAGAGAGTGGAGGAGGAGAAGGATAGAGTGCGAGAGAGAGAGTCGATTGGTTAGATGGAAGGAGAGGAGACCCACTCCATTAACCATCCTACGTACTTGGGAGCGGGAGAGATCAAGAAGACCGAGGAGTGATGTGAGAGAGAGGGGTGGGGAAGAGAAGAGAGAGAGAGAGGAAGAAAGAGAGAGAGAGAGGAGATGAAGAGGGAGGTACTTTGGGAGGAAGGTTGCTCAACACGGAGGAGAGAGATGTGGAGAGGAGGTGTTCCCTGTGGAGAGAGTGGAAGAGATGAGAGAGGAGAGAGTGGAGTGGAGCGACGGAGGGTCGACGAGGAGGGTAGGGACAAAGGAGAGGTGGGAGACACAGGGAGAGAGAGGTGAGGAAGTGAGGGGAGATGAGAGACGAAGAGAGAGAGAGAGAAGCTATGCACCACCTGCATTCATTTTTCGCCAAAAGGCATGAAAATCGTTAGATCGTATTTAAACAAAAGTAGATGACATTGGTGGGGGGGGGGGGGGGAGGAGAGGGGGGGGGGGGGGGGGGGAGTGAGCTGAGGGGGGGCGGGGAGAAAGTAGGGAGAAAAAGGGGGGAAGGGATAAGAAAAGGGAGAAAAATAATAGAGAAGAGACAGAGAGAGGGGATGGAAGGGAGAGGGGGGAACCGCATGTGACGTAATGATGTTTGAAATGGGATAATGTACTATAAAGTACAATATTTTTGCCTGTATAAAATCAGACAGTTAATTGAACATGACAAAAATATGTAACGGAATTCGGAACATACACACGCACAACATGCACAGACAGAAGACAGAGAGTGAGAGAGGAGAGAAGAATGAGATGGATAAGCGTGGGAGGAGAGTGAGATGAGAGAGGAGACGAAGGGAGGAGGGAGATGATGAGAAGGAGGAGTGGAGAAGGAAGAGAGGCGGGACGTGAAGGGTAGATGTGGATCGAGAGAGGGCGAGGCGGAGAGAGAGGGGAGAGAGAGACCTCCGGATGACGAGAGTGAGTGAGTGAGAGTGGAGCGCGTGTTTGTAGTGTGGAGTTGAGAGAGGAGAGGAGAGAGTGAGAGTGGGATGTGTAAGAGTCGAGAGGAGTGAGTGAAAAAAGGGGACAATCATAATATCATGTTTCATAAGAATTATATCCTATGCCACACTTAATTATATACCCCCACACACACTATCTACACACACACACACACACTCTCACACCACACACACACACACACACATATATATAGATTATATATATATAATATCATTTATTATTTATATATCATTTATGTAATGCATACATACACGCACACACATACACATACAATAATTGCCACACAGTTACATTATTACTATACATTACACACCATAATTCATTACCATACATACATTCTAACATACATACCACAACACAACTGGTGATTTTTATATATATATCATGTACTTGATACATGAAAAAAGAAGAAAAAAAAATTTTTGAAAATAGGACTAAATTGGGTTAAAGTACATGAAAATGGGGGCTGATGATTTCTTGCTTTGGAGATTCCTTGGTATAACTTATGGTTTTGTTTTATTTTTTATTTTTATTTATGTTCTTTTTTTTATTATTTTTTTCGCAGACGAAGATGGGTAAGGTTAGTGTTTTGATAGTTTGAGCGTACAATGGATTTGTTTGTGTATATTTATGGAAGGGGAGTTCCCAAAGAGGTTCCGAGTACGTTAGTACTTGATTTAAAATTTTGTCAATTCTGCGGGATTGGGATATGGATAGTTTGTGGGAGTTTCTCGTCGAGGACTTTTGAGGAAATGTCATGCATTAATGTTGTTGGAGCATTTCCGGTCTGAATCTTGGCATCATTAGCCCTTTGTTGTATTTGAGTCTCTGGCTGAATGGAAGACAAGAATGTGTGAGAGAGGAGAGGAGAGAGAGAGTGAGACTAGACCCAGACAAGACAAGACAAATTCTTTACTTTACGAGGATAATAGAATAAGCACCTAAACGTGCTTTTTTACATCCAGTCAGCCCTAAGTAGGGACTACAAACATGCAGTGAAATCTATTAAGGTAGTGAAACAAAGATAGCAAGCAAAGCCGGTCATGTGATTCATAGAGGAACATTCAACATGAAAACAGAAGAGATAAAATGATAACAAAACAAAATAAATAGAATAATAACAAACAAAACAACAATTAAAATAATAATAACAAAATAAAAAAAATTTAAATAAAAAATATAAATAAAAAGTCAAAATGAGAATAATAACCCAATTAATGAAGAGGCAGGAGCGGAAGGAGGCCGGAGAGGAGATGAGAGGTGCGGGGGGTAGGGGTAGGGAGGAGGTGAGGTGTAGGGCTGGGGGAAACATATGGAGAAGTTGTTATACAACCCGTACAAGTGTGGCATGTATGATTACAGACAGTGTGAATGGCGTGTATATGACAAAGTGCGTACATATTTTTGAACACTAATACACGCACGTTCGCCACACGCATAGAGATGAGAGCAGAGATGAGACAGGGGAGAGGAGATAAGAGGACGAGGGATGGACGGGAGAGGAGGAGAGAGAAGAGCGGGGAGTCTATTTCCGAGGCGCGAGATGGAGAGGACGAGGAGGGACGAGAGAGAGAGTGCAGCATGCTAATGAGAAGGAGAGAGGACGAGAGAAAGAGGAGGTGAGAGACGAGCAGACAGGGAGAGAGGAGAGGATCGTGAGAGAGGAGGAGATGGAGTGAGGGGGTGAGCGGAGAGAGATGCAGGTTGAGGGAAAGAGAGAGAGTAGGAGGAGAAAGAGAGGGAGAGAGGAGGAGAAGGAGAGGATAGAGACGAGGGGAGATGGGGAGTGAGGAGGATAGTGGGAGAGAGAGTGGAGAGAGAGTGATGACGAGTGGGGAGAGGAGTGGTGATGGAGGAGAGGGAGAGAAGGAGACTCGGAGAGGAGTAGAGAGAGAGGGCGAGTAGGATGGAGGGAGAGGAGAGATGTGTGTGTGAGGGAGGCGGAGGAGCGAGCGAGTGAGTGTGAGGTGGGGAGAGGGAGGGAGAGAGAGAGTGGAGAGAGGAGGAAAGAGAGACGAGGGAGAAGAGAGAGAGAGGAGGTGGGGGGGGAGGAGACGAAGAAGAGGGAGAGAGGAGAGAGAGTTAGAGAGAGGGGGAGTAGAGAGAGAGAGAGAGAAGAGAGAGACGGGGAGAGGGTGAGGGAGAGAGAGAGGGGAGCAGAGTGATGTAGAGAGGAGGGAGACCGAGGGCGTGAGAAGAGAGGAAGGAGGTGGAGGGATCCGGTCCGACGAGGAATAGGGAGACAGCGGACCGTGAGGGAGAGAGGAGAGAGGAGACGAGAGACAGGAGAAAGAAGTGTTATGAGGGAGTATGAGGAGAGAAGGTGTTGAGGAGCGGGGTGCGGAGGGGCGGGAAGAGAGGAGGTGAGAGGACGAGAGAGATCGAGCAAGGCAAATCATGTATTCATTTATTTCGCTAAGGCTGAAAATACGTAGAAGTTGAAGGGGTATTTAAGCAGCAGATGAGATGATTTGGGGGAGAGGGAGGGGGGTGGAGGCGGGGGGGAGGAGAAAACAAAACATAGCGAGGAGAGAGAGAGAAGAGGGAAGGCAGAGGGAGGGTACAGCATGAGATGTATGATTTGAAAATGGAAATGTACTAAAACGTACCAATATTTAGCCTGTATATAAAAATTAGGACAGTTAAATGGAACAGACAAAATATGTTCGGATTTCGGAACATACAACACGCACGCAATGCACAGACAGAGAGTGAAAGAGGAGAGAAGAGAGGAAAGAGAGAGTGAGAGAGACGAGTCGAGAATCGTGGAGGAGCCGAGAGGAAGACGAGAGAGGAGTGAGGAGAGAGGAGATGAGGGAGAAGGAGGAGATGGAGGAGGAAGATGCGTGAGAAGAGAGAGGGGGATTAGGCGAGGGGGAGGAGGGGAGAGGGGAGAAGAGGAGAGGGAGGAAGAGGAAGGAGGGAGAGGAAGGGAAACGAGACGGAGCAGGAGGGGAGAGGGAAGAGGTAGAGAAGAGGGAAGAGGCAGGAGGGGAAGAGGGAGGGAAGAAGATGAGGAGGAGAGAGAGGAGGGAAGAGGGGGGGGGGGAGAGAAGAGAGGGAGAGGAAGATGGAGAGGAGCGGGCAGGAGGAAGAGGGGAGGGGAAGAGTGAGAGGTAGAAGAAAGAGAGGAGAGGAAAAGGATGGAGAAGGAGGGAGAGAGAGAGGAGAGAAGGGATGAGAGGGTGGGGAGGCGAGGAGGAGAGAGGAAGAGAGAGAAGAGGAGAAGGAGGGGAGAGGGTTGTGAGAGGGAGAGGGAGATGGGAGGGCCATAGAGAGGAGGAGGAGGTGATGATTGGAGGAGAGGAGAGGAGGAGGGAAAGTGAGAGAGAGAGGATGTGAATGGAGTGACGTGGAGGTATTAGGGGGACGGGGGGTGAGGTTGGATGAGGATGATGTGAGAGAGGGAAGAGAATGGAGGAGGAGGAGAGAGAGGAGTGTGGTGAGAGGAGAAATGGAGTAAGGAGAGGGGAGAGAGGATATGAAAAGAGGAGAGAGAGGTGATCGGAGAAAGAGAGGAGAGAGAAGAGGAGGGAGAGTGGAGTTGAGAGGCCGGAAGAGTAGAGAGGGAGAGTGAGAATCCCACAGGCACACCCCCCTCCTTCAATCCTACCCCGAGATGATGAGGGAAGAGAGAGGGAGGAGGAGGAGGAGGAGAGAGTGTGAGGAGATCGAGAGGCACAATGAATGTGTCCTACTGCAGGTGTAATCCGGCGGCCTTTCGGCTGCTTTGGCGAGTTCACTTAGAGTAGCGTAGGTATGCTGTTTGCCCAAGGGGAGAGGGTCTATTAAACAGGCTGGCTGGATTCTCGGTCTGCTACTTCTAGCAGCGAGTTGCAAACTGTCTTTAAGGGCCTGCATCGAGGTGGCCGCCCTGCGTACATAAGACACCCACTGGAACAAACACACCCTCTCAGATTTAACATCGGAGACGCTCACCACACATAACATTCAACGATGATCAATGTCAAGCCAATGTTAGGTACGGTTCCGAAAGGTTGACCATCACCGTCGAGCTAAGGCATAGGTACAGGACATCATGCTAAAAAAAAAAAAAAATACCGTAGCCCTCGGACCCTTGTCACGTCGTCACGTTTTCTCACCCGTCACGTTTTTTTCTCACCAGGTGAGAAACACGTGACGGGGGTATATTCACGTTTTCTCATCGTCACGTTTTCTAATATCGGTATGTAGGAAAACGTGGACAGGTGGTGCCATATTCATCATGCGACACTTTCTCAAAAAATAAATCAACTTTTTTTCTTTCTCTCTCCCTGTCTCTGTCTCTCTTTCTTTCAATCTCTCTCTATCTCTCTCTCTCTCTCTCTCTCTCTCTCTCTCCTCTCTCCTCTTCTCACCTCCTCCTCTTCTCTCTCTCTTCTCTCGTTGTTATTCGATGTGTTTTCTGAGTTTGGAGTGTGCGTTATGTTTAGGGTTGAAGCGCTCGCGCGCCCGGTGTGTGTGTATCTGTGTGTGGTGTGGGGGGGGCGGGGGGTGGTGGGAGAGAGGAGGGTGTGAGACGGAGAGAGAGGAGGGGGGGTGGGGGGGGGGGGGTGGGGTGGAGAGAGAGAGAGGAGAGAGAGGAGAGTGAGAGAGACGTCGTGCGGAGGAGGGAGGAGTGCCCCCCCCGGGAGAGGGCGTGAGAAGAGAATACACTAGGAGTGAGAAAACGTGACGGGTGAGGAAAACGTGTTTCTGCCACACCCGACCACGTTTTCTCTCCTGGTGATGAAACGTGAGAGGTGATGAAGAAACCGTGACGATAATACCGTCACATTTTCTCACCTGGTGAGGAAAAACAACGTGATTAATATATCAGTCACGTTATCTCACCAGCTGAGAAAACGTGACGGGTATAAGAAAAACGTGAACGGTACAGACCCTCTTCTTCTTCTTCTTCTTCAGCTCAGTGTGGTCTAACGGACTTTGGGTGTGAATGCGCCAGATAGAGTAGGTCTGCACGCAGTAGTGACGTTCCTCTTTGATGACACCGACACTGGCAAACAGACCTGCCAAAGTAAATGGCGGCGAGCAAGTGAGTTGGTTTTACTGATGGGACTGACGTGTGATCGCTTCTTCGTTTCTGTGGGGAGTTGGTTAATGTGGGACCTGTCGTGATCGCTTTATGTCTTCTGTGGTGAGTTGGTTAAATGAGGGACCATGACGCTCGATCGCTTCATCGTCTCTGTGGTGAGTTGGTTAATGAGGGACTGTCACTGATC
>JAFLJL010011950.1:2500-13342 GCA_018398815.1 Conus ventricosus
CAGACAGCAGACAGACAGACATTCTTACCTACAACATGCATACATCATACTACAACATACAAACACATGCATACATACATGCTTCATCATACTACATACATACATACAACAAATACATATATACACCATACATACAACATACATACAACATACATACATACTACATACATACATACACGCAACAAACATAACACAACATGCATGCACACAACATGCATCATACATCATACATACAACATACAACATACAACATAATACATACTACATACATGACCGACAGATGGACAGAGAAAGCGACAGATAGACAACGGATATAATTGTTGCAGACACACACACACACACACACACACAAAACACACACACACACACACACAAACACACACAACCACACACCACACACACACAACAAACACACACACACCAACACGCACCACGTAGCACGCACGCACGCACAGCCGCGCGCGCGCGCGCGCGAATGCACGCACGCACCACGCACACAGACACACACACACAACACACAAACAAACCCCAAAACCACACAGACACACACACCACACAAACACACACACACACACACACACACGCACAAACCCCGCACGCACGCCGCACGCACCAGCACGCACCACCAACACCACACAACAACACAAAAACTACGTGCATATTTCGCACACTCGACATGTTACTGTGCCTTTTCAGATCGGTTGAAGAAACATTTTTTCATCTTCGGTGCTAAGGCGAAGAGTATGAGCTGGTGGAAGAACCACGGAAACCCGTACACCAACCTGACCTCAAACCTCTTCAACTGGGCCACCGTCCCGGCATTAAATGGGAAATTTAACAAAGGGGGCGGGTAAGTTCTCTCCTCTCTCTCCTCCCTCTCCTCTCTCCCTTCTCTCTCTCCCCTTTTCTTCACCTCCTTTTCCCCTCTGTCTCTGTCTTCTGTCGTCTGTCTGTCTCTCTCTCCTCTCTCTCCCCCTCTCTTCTCTCTCTCTCTCTCTCCCTTTCTCCCCCCTTCTCTCGTTTGTGTGTGTGTTTGGGGTGTGTTGGGGGCGTGTGTGTGTGGTTGGGTGTGTGGTTTTGGTGTGGTGTGGTGTGTGTGTGTGTGGTTTGTGTGTTGGGGTACCTGTGCAAAAGAGCTTCAATGTCAAATCGAAACAGTTTAAGGAATTCCTTATTCGGTTTCTCGAAATAAAAAGTTTCTGACAAAAGCACTCTGGACCAGAGAAAACCAGTACCTTGAACGCCCCTCAAAGAACGATGGGGTTTGTCGCCACCAGCATCTTGTAAAATTCCGCCAGGGCTTTCCGAATCGAAATTTATTGCACAGAATACGGTGGACGGGGGTGGTTAGGCAGTTTTTAAAACCATCTCCTTTTGTGTCGTGGTGAAAACCTTAATGTATCTATTTTTTTACTTAAAAGTTCATTAACAAAACGTATTTTTATTGTCTTCAGATAAAATTTTGTCTAAAAATCACCTTTAACATTGCTATTTTTTTTTTTTTCCCAACCCCGAAAATGGGGGGAGTCTAGCCAATTTGGCAGAAATCTGATCCCGCTCATCCCCTTGGGAATTTTTTTCAACGGGTTTTTTTTTTTATTTTGTTTCTTGGTTTAGTGGTCTGAGTACACGTAAGCGAAGAATTTGTTACGACATCGTCCGACTCCCCGTGTACAGGGCAAAATTCCATTTACAAATGTTTTCATAGGTTGTGCGCGCCTAAAAAGGGGAAAAGAGAGAGAGAGAGAGGGGAGAGAGAAGAGAGAGAGAGAAGAAGAGAGAAGAAGGAAGAGAGGAGAGAGAGAGGAAACTTTTTTTGTTTATATTGAGTGCAGTTTTTGCGTACTCTAAAACTTTATTTGGTTTGGGTATTTTTGAATGGGGTTTGGAGGGGCGGGTTTTTTGTGGTGTTTGTTGGGGGTGTTGTGTTTTGTGTGTGTGTGTGGTGTGTGTGGTGTGCGGCGTGCGTGCGTGCGTCCGTGCGTGCGTGCGTGCGTGCGTCGGCGTGCGTGCGTACGTGCGTGCGTGCGTGCGTGCGGCTGTGGTGTGTGGTGTGGTGTGTGTGTGTTTTTGTGGTGTGGTGTGTGTTTGTGTGTGTGTGTGTGCGCGCGCGCGCGCGCGCGCGCGCGCCGCCGTGCGAGAGAGATTTTTTTGTTTTTATTTTATTGTCTGTGAGTGAATATATGTCTGCTCGCATACACGTGAGTAAGGGGAAGGAAGTGGTGTGTGTGTGTGTGTGTGTGAGTAGTGTGTGTGGTGTGTGTGTGTGTGGTGTGTGTGAGTGTGTGTGTGTGTGGTGAGTGTGTTCCTGTGTGTGGGTGTGTGATGTGGGTGTGTGGGGTGGGGGTGGGGTGTGGGTGTATGTGTGGGTGGTGTTGTCTGGTGTGTGGTTGTGAGTGTGTGTGTGGGTGGTGGTGTGTGGTTGTTTTGTGTGCTGTGTGTTTTCTTTTGTGGTTTTATTTATATATTATATAATTTTTTAATGTGTTTATGAGAAGAGATCAGAGAGAGAGAGAGAGAGAGAGAGACGAGAGAGAGAGAGAGAGAGAGAGAGAGACTCAAGACTCAAAAACTTTAGGACTCCAAGGATAGAGATTGTAGGCAGTCCATATTCTTCCAATCTGTCCTTGCGATCTACAGCATTCAACTAAACAGACTGCACATATTTGTCCACGCATCGAACTGACACAGGTCGCCTCAGTGACAATTGTGGAGTGGTGGACCCTCCAGTGGCCAGGTGCAGTGACCCGTGAAGTGCGAACCTGCCGGAATTTTTGCTTACCTGTTTACTCGTGGAGGGGGAGGGAGGAGAGGTCAAGCTCATATAGTCGGAATAGTGAGTTTACGGTGTAAACTAACGCTCGTGAAACTGGAGTTCTTCGATGGTTATGGGAATTCCGTGAAGGTGAGTGCGTCTTGGTGAGTTTCCGAGGTGAACTCGGAGTGTCGTGGTTATCTGCAAGTTAGTTACGACCTGAGGCGGTTATCCCAGCGAAGGTTGGGCTGGCCTCGTGCTCAGGTTGTTCCTGCCGTTGGGGCAGGGGTTGGTGGGAGTGGGCCCTCCGACCGACTTTTGAAGGTTTGGCTACCAGTGAAGACTGTCGAGGTTTCGTGTTCAGCGACGGTTCTGCACTACAGGCGTTTTGGCTGTCTGGCAGTGGTTCCGGCGACTGAGGGGTCGTCCAGGGTGTCTCCGCGTCTTGACTGTCGGTGGTTCGGTGTTCAGCGACGGGTTCTGCACTACCAAGGCGTTGGACTGTCTGGCAGTGACCCGCGACTGAGGGTGTCGTCCATTGTGTGGGCGTTCCTGTTGTTGTCTAAGGTGAGCGGGTAAGTAGCGGAAAGTTTTGGAGGGGTGGGGGTAGTGGGGGGTTGTTTGGTAGATATCATGGTTTCATCAACCTAATTGTTTCAGTTCCCGGAACGGGAGGATTCCTTATTAATTTGATTTTTATTCGCAAAGATTCTTTATGTGAATTTGGCTAAAGGAGGAATTTAAATGTGCGGAAGTTTGAAGAGAAGAGATAGAAATTTGAATTTAAGGTTGGGGAAGAAAAAACCCGTACAATGGGAATGAATTAATGCATTCCGGTTTACAACTGAACAGATAGTGGAGGTGTTAACAGCGGTATTGATTTGCTAAACATATGTTTGTACGGGGTAGTGGTCGCTGGAGTACAGAAATACTGGTTACGAGTTTGATAAAGATTGGTTATTTTCTGAGAGTGTACGTTGTAACGGTGGACGGAACTTTTAAAATAAAAAGAGGAGACTGCCGCGGTGGTGCCAGGTACGGAAGCGCAGACGGCTTGTGATGGTCTGGGCGTGTGTGAGTTTATCGATAGGTGACGGGTGGTGTACCTCGGATAAAGACACGTCTTGTAAAGGTTCGACTTTGGTGTTCAACGCTATGGAACTAAACTGGGGTGGATGGGCGGAAAGGAAAAGTAAGGGATGCATATATATTAATAAGAGTTGTTCTTTGTTCAATTATTGTAAAGATTTGCGGGTGAATTCATGATTTGTTTTACTTGGTATAGGTTAGTACGATTTGAAAATAAGAAAAAAATAGCAATGATAAAATAAAGGTGTTTAAGATATTTGGGAATTGTGCCTCAGAAGCTTACATTTGATGTATATATGTATGTATTGTTGTGTAGTCCGACGGGGTGCGTCAGTATTCAAAGATGTTTTCCAGCATTGTGGTGTCGGTAGACATGTATCGCACGCTCGGAAATCCTTGTCGAGTTTATGTAATTGGTGATTGTCATAGTGCTTGATAATTGTTGATACATTTGTAAGAATTGTGATTGTGCCTGCTAGGAAATAGGATTCCCGGTTCCAATTCTATTATTTGTGGGGGGTTCTTAAATGTGTTTGAGTCTATTAAGCATGTTCAACTGAGTAATCGATACTGAATTTGTGACCGGTACTATCGTCCACGAACGGCGGATTGTTCGTTTGTTCGTTGCAGTGAATATGATTTATAATCTTATTGAATCATTGTCTGGAGACCTCGATGGGAAATTGAAGTCGTGGGCAGGTAATTCAGATAATGTAATCACTGGGAGGGGGAAAATGGTTATATTTATGTTGGCTGTTGATGGAAGTGGAAAGTCAATGAATAGGTTCACATGTGTAATTTGAACATTTTCTGGTGTGAGAGAATTTTTGATGTCAAGGTGGCTGGTTGTATAAGTCATGATTAAAATTCAAATTAGCTGTCGCACTTTGGTTGTGACATGTAAAACACTGAGAAGCATTTACATTAGTGAAGCAACAAATAAAGTATAACTGTATTCTTCGGTGGTAGTAAGACATTTCCTTTGCACAAGGGTTCCGGCGAGTTTGTATACCTCCCCTACACGGCAAAGTCCGTGAGGGTCGGCCCTCAGTGGTGGGAGTGGCACCAGCCATCCCCAACTGTCATCCCTGGCCCACTTCTCTGCCGGAGTGGGACGCACCCGGAGCGCAGGATGCCGTTCCGGTCGGGAACGTCATCCCTCTTCCCACAGTCCCGAGGGTGTGGCAACTGTCTCTTCAACTGTCTCTTCAGGGGGCAAGACGTCTGAGGGCCACCGCAGTATTCCTTCCGTGTGACTCGCGGGGTGGTTGGTGCCCGGTAGGGAGGGAAACTGCGTTTCTTCGTGTCACAACGTTCCTCTCCTATCAGCGCTTTCAGTGAAGGTTTTTGTGTTTTGGGCGTGCATTTGTGAGAAGCGCCGTCAAGCAGACCGAACGGTTTTCACAACCATATCGGGAAACGCTGTGTTGCCGTTTGTTGTTTTTTTTGTGTGTGGTTTTGTTTTTTTTTGAAGAAGTTTTGTTTTTGCCTGTGTCCAAAGTACCCCCAGGGACTTCGGATGAAAGTATTGAAAGTACAACATGGGTGCGGGTTACTTGAACAATTTGTGTTGAACATTTGGGTGTAAGCATTTTGTGTCCGGGTGGTTGACACCGCATATAATAATTACAGAAAAATACAGTTTAGGAAAAGAGACATCGCGTGAGGCATCCAGGTTTATGAGGTATCAAACCTTGTTTGGTATTTCAGCTGGGTTACCAGGATGTGATGAGTCACCCTTGTTCCTGTCGGTATGAGGGGATTAGCTCTTTGGGGGCTGAGGTGTGTATTTGTGCCTCCTGAGGGAAGGGTTGTTATAATGTAAACGTGCAGCAACATGCGTGCACGGTATCACAAGGCCATGTGTTATGAGGGTCGAGTATTGAATATATGTTGGATTCTGGGTTTGTTTGTTTTTTTGTGTGTGTATGTGTGGGAAAACTGCCTATGTGTCGATATATAAGTATTGGTGTTTCATCTGCCATTCTGTGGTGAGAGTGCGTGTGTGAATGCAAATAAAGCCTTCTGTTTGTGCACTGTATTTTTCTTTTGTGTGTGTTTGTTGTGTGGGCGTTTCATACTTAGTAAAAAGGGGGAAAGGGGTGGTTATAACGTGGGATATTTAATACCTAATCCTGTCCTACTGTCTATACAGTGACAATATGGTGGAGATGCGGGTAACGATTAGATTATTTAGGACATACTTTTTGGGGTTTTAAAAAAAAAAAAAAAAAAAAAAAAAAAAATATATAGGATCTGTTGTGTGTTTAGTTGGATAGGAACTTGATATAGGAATAGTAATTGAGCGTGGTGGGTGGTTGGAGGGGAGCGCGCCGTCAGTAGGGGAAGGAAGCGCGGTTGCTTGCCAAATCCTAGTAACAATAGTTGCCAGGTAACTGTTGTCTTGTGTTGTCTCGGTTGGTGCAACCGAGGTATGAATGGTGTGTTTGTGTCCTCTTTCGCTTCCAATTACATGTGATTTAGGAGGTATTAGGAATGTATTGATGGTCAGTGATATTTTGGAACGTGAAAGTTGAAATGAAAATGTTTTCAAAGGTTGGTCATCAATGTGCTCAGTAGTTATTGTATCTTAGGGTGTTGGGAGACAGTGTTTGGAAAAGACACTGTGTTTGCCAAAGTGCTAATATAGTATTTATTCAGCCCAGTGGACGATCAAGATATTCGCTTTAACGGTTGAGAAGTGAATGTTCCCCTTGTGGAGTTCTGACGAAAAAAAAAAAAAAAAAAGTTTGGTTTCCTTGGTATAGGCTTGATATCTGTGGTAATGCGTCCGGAACCGAACGCAAAGTTAAGGTCCTCAAGGTACCGTAAGGGGCAAGGTGTGTTTGTCAAGGAGAAGGATGTGTCAACTCCTGAGAAGGCAGCCAGGGGATACTCCCATGTCCCGTACCTTTGCGGCTGTAAGCCTGGGTTGGAGAGTCCTCCGTGGGTGCTGCTAAGTTTGGTGTCCGGCCTAGCAGGTCCTGCCGTTCATTACTACTCACGCCTGGTGATAGAGCTAGGATTGAGTAAAGGTGAATTGGCCCAGGTCGTTGCTGAACAATGTAGCAAAGGAACAGAAGATGTGAGGATGCTATCGTTAAAAGGCACAGTGGCTCGGGAAATGTCCATGGAAGGAGAGGAAGGAGCAGGAGGAGTTAGCCGTGTTAGCTACCAGGAGAGAGGAAGCTGCAGCCAAGCTTAGGGAGAAGAAGAGGAAGCTGCTGCATGTTAGCTGCCCAACATAGAAGAGAGGAAGAGAGAAGCTGCTGCCACTTAGAAGAGAGGGAAGAGGAAGCTGCCGCCAAGCTGTAGGAGAGAGGAAGAGGAACTCAGCCATGTTATAGCTGCCAGGCTAGAAAGAGGAAGAGGAAGCCGCTGCCAGGGAAAGAGAAGCTCTGCCGGTGGTTTGGCTATCGTTTGGCAGAGAAGAGAAAGAAAGAGGCATGAAAGATTTGTTTCCAAGACGAGAGAGGTCCCAAGAGATAGGCTACCCGACAGAGACGCGATGGCCAGGAAAGTAGAGCTGGATCTCAAGCAACGTCGGGCGAGTGAGATCGTGTCTTTGAACAGGAACAAGTTGAGACTGAAAGAGCAAGATTTGAAGGAGAGCGAGGAGAAAGGGCTGAAGACGAATCGACAAGCCATGTAGCAATTTGATCCGAAACAATCCTGATGACGTGGACATGTATTTGGCTCATTTCGAGCTGGTGCCACGTTGTGCCGCTTGAAAAGAACATCATGGTCCTCTAGACAATAGCTCTGTTGAGAGGGAAGGACGCAAGATGCTATACTGCGACTGAATGCGTTGATCTCGCAAGTTTTCGACCAAGTGAAGAAAGCGCTTCTAGAGTATTTTCCGTAGAATGCTGAGGCATACCGAAGACGTTCAGGGGAATGAAGACGGAATCAGGGAGAAACGTTCAGCAGTTTTGGACCGGCTAAAGTCTTGTTTCAGTCTGTGTGTGCTACAGTCCGGGAAAGACGATACCAAAGCTGAGGACCTGAAAGAACTCATTTTCGAGAACAGATGTTGAACTTTTACTCTGACTTTGTCAACGGAAGTGCATCGAGCGTTGTCCGAAGAATGCTGAGCAGGGGCCTTGGAAGCAACTCGATAGCAGAAGCAACGCGGATAGGCCCCGAGAGGAGCAAAAGAGGCCCATCAGGTGGTAAGTGACGCTCACGAGGTCAACACCAAAGCACCCTAGGTAAAAAAACAAGGAATTCCAGCGGAAAGAGACCAGGGACAGGCGGAGAAGAGTAAGGTTTTAGAGAGGCTCAGCCAGCGATCAGTGCTGCACCCAAAAGGCACCTAGGCAGGGGGTGAATTTTTATGCATGCAAGCGACCAGGACACATCCACGCAACTTGTCCTAATCTTAGAGTGTGGCTATCCATATGTGTCATTGTCTTGGAGAACCAGTATACTCGGAAGCTACCCCTGCGCTGTGTGGGCCGTGCTCCAGGAAACCTTTCAGTCCGAGGTGCTGGGTTGAGGGTCGGAGAGTCATGGGCAAGTGGTATCAGGATTCAGGAGCATCGCAGACGTGGTCCGCGGCGAGGCTGGTACCTAGTGATGCCTATACTGGGAGGACTCAGACATTGTATTGGCTGAATCCAGGTGTCTAGCACACACCCGTGGCCCTGTGTGGTGCATTGGACATGCCGTACTTTGCGGGGAAGGTAGAGGCTCCTGGTGATGGGAGATCCAGTTGAGAAGTGATGGTTTGGGAAAAAATTACATACGCCGTGAGGGAGAGCACCATCCTGGAGAGAGTCCCAGTATACACCCATCAGGGAGACAAACTCTCGGAGCGTGACAGCAACCCGATACAGCCTCAGGTCGCTGTGTTGACTCGTGCTCAGGTCAGAGCCCAGGACAGCCTGCGCACCGTTCTCTTTGAAGAGCAAGTGATGGCTGTCTCGAAAGACGAGCTGATTCGTGGGCAGGACAGGATGATAGCCCCTGCACGTGCAGAAAGCTGCAGAGGAAAATTAGTGTTCCATCCCCATGGAATTAGGTGCTCCTTCAGGGGAAAGACGGGAGTGTTCTTGTACGTAGGATACGAGAGTGAAGCGGAACAACAACCCAGGTGTGTGTGCCGAAGTCCCTTCTAAGGAAGACCGTGTAACTCTCGGACACGATTATCCCTAATGGTTTGGAACACTTTGGGAAACAAGACAAAGACGAGAATATTCCCAAACTTCTATTGGCCTGGATGTGTTGTTGACATAGGCAGTATGTGAAAGTCATGTTTGAAGTGCCAGCATACCTTGGGCAAAGGACGAATCGGCCTCGCATCGTGGTCTTCGAATCCGGAGTGTGAGGAGGCGTTCCAGAAGCTGAAGGAATGTTTCTGCACGCCGCCTGTAATGCCACTTACCAGTTCCGGAACGTCGGTCATTCTAAAGACCGATGCCCTCTGAATGGGCATAAGGAGCGGTGCTGTTCAGAACACGACACGGAGTCCTCCGTAGTGTGCGCCACAAGAAGCTCAATCCAGCTGAACGCAACTATTCCATCGTGGAAAAGGAATGTTGGCTCTGTATGGGCGGTTCAGAAGTTGAGCCCTACCTTTATGGGGTGGAATTCACCCTACAGATCGGACTTCACCTCTTCAATTTTGGATAGGGTCAAGTCGCCCAGTGGTCGATCACCAATGGCGTTTGTTGCAACAACCTTTCATTTGTAGTGGAGGCAATTCCAGGAACGTGAAAAAGTGGTTGCCGAATTTCTTGAGTCGTATGGAGTAAGGGATCTGTGCCGGAGCTTAAAACAGTAGAGGAAGAGAGGGTTTATTTATTTTCCAAATGCTGTAACCCTAAGGACTTTTTTCGTGCTTTCCCTTCAGTTTTTTTTAAAAGGTATATTTTAAATTTTGGGGGGTATTGTCACGCACGAACTGACACGGGTTGCTTCAGGGGCCATTGTGGGTGTGGCCCATCCATTCCCGGGTTGCAGTGGCCGTGAAGTGCGTGATTCCTGCCGGGAATTTGCTTACCTGTCAA
The DNA here is from genome assembly GCA_018398815.1 of Conus ventricosus. Taxonomy (NCBI): domain Eukaryota; kingdom Metazoa; phylum Mollusca; class Gastropoda; order Neogastropoda; family Conidae; genus Conus; species Conus ventricosus. The sequence continues at coordinate 12,356 of JAFLJL010011950.1, forward strand.
CTCTTGGAGGGGGAGGGAGGAGCATAGCTCGCTGGAATAGTGGTTAACGTGTGTAAACAACGCTCGTGAAACTGGAGTTTCTTCGATGTGAGTGGGAATTCCGGAATGGAGTGCTGTCTTGGGGAGTTTCTGAGGTGAATTCAGAGTGTCGGCGTGTGCTGAAGTCAGTACGAACTGAGGCGTTATCCGCGAAGGTTGGGTGGCCTCGTGCTCATGTTTTTTCTGCCGTTGGGGCAGGGTTCACGGTATGCCCTCGACCGACTTTGAAGGTTTGGGTACCAGAGAAGACGATCGTGTTTCGGTGTTCAGCGACGGGTTTTTGACGTACCAGGGCGTGGCTGTCTGGCATGTCCCGGCGACTGAGGGTGTCGTCCCATTGTGTGTCGTTTCCTGTTGTTGTCTAAGGTAGCGGGTAAGTACGGAAATTCTGGAGGGCTGTGTAGCTGGTTGTTTGTAGATATCATGGTTTCATCAAATTTTTTGTTTCAGTTCCCGGAACGGAGGATTTCCTTTTAATTTTGGTTTTTATTCGCAAAGATTCTTTCTATGTGAATTTGCTAAAAAGGGGAAAATTAAGTGTGCGAAGTTTGAAGAGAAAAAAGAGAATCTTAACTTAAGGTTGGGGGAAAACCAGACATATGGGAATGAAGAAAAGTGCATTCCGGTTCTACACTGATACAGATAAGGGGGAAGTGTTTACAGTGGTATTTATGTGATAAGACATGTTGTACTGGTAGTGGTCGCTGGTGTACAGAAATATTGGTTTCAAGTTTGGATAAGATTGGTTATTTTCTGAGATGTACGTTGGTATCGGAGGACGGGAACTTTTAATTTAAGAGGAGACTGTCCGCTGTGCGTGCCAGGTACGGAGGGCAGACTGCATGTGATGGGGTCTGGGGTGTGTGAGGTTTTTCGATAGGGACGGCGGTGGACCCTCGGATAGACACTCTTATGGTAGTTCAACTTTTGGGGGTGTTTTATTTCCTT